>PVIC010001834.1:19795-56784 GCA_004025085.1 Thryonomys swinderianus | reverse complement strand
GGATTCATCCCAGGGGTGCAGGGATGGTGGAACATATGCAAATCAATAAATATAATATACCATATTAACAGAACTAGGGACAAAAAACACATCACTGTCTCCACAGATACAGAAAAAGTATTTGACAAAATCCAACCCCATTAATGATTAAAAAATCTTAAAACTGGAATAGAAAAATCTTTATCTTCATCTGATAAAAGCCACCTATGACAAACCAATAGCCAACATCATACTAAATGGACAAAAACTGAAACCTTTCATTCTAAAGTCAGAAACAAGATGAGGATGAACACTATCAAAACTCCTGTTTAATACAGTTCTGAAAACATGAACCAGAGTAATTTAAAAGTGAAAAAAAGAAATATGGATAGCAAAGAAGGAAGTTAAATAATCATTATTTGCTGATGATAGAATATTCTACATATAAAACACCAAAAACTCCACCCAAAGATACTGAGAATTAATAACCAAATGTGGTAGCAAAGGAGGATAATAAATCAGCACTCAAAAGTTAATAGCATTTACTTTTGTACATGAAGAACAAACTCATTGAAAGAGTAATCAGAAAAACAATACTTTTCATAAAAGCAACAAGAAAAATGAAATTCATATTAGGAATCTATCTAATAAAAGGAACAGCCTATACATTAAAACCTTCAGTACTCTAAAAAAGAGATCAAAGAGGATATATGAAAATGGGAAGATATCCTCTTAGTTACTTTTTCTCATTACTAAGACACAGTGTTATAGGAGGAAGGTTTATTTTGGTTTCAAGGCAGGGTGGCATGGCAGAGAGGCATTGCAGAACAGAAGACAGGCAGCAGTAGCAATATGCAACAAGTGACAAGTGAATATTTTCTTTCTGTCCCTTGTACCTTAACCAGGCTACCTCCCCTTCGGGTGGGGCATCTTTGATCCTTCCCCATAGTAGGCCAAATCAATCAGTGGACTAATTTAGTAATCATACACCTTTAATTCAAGCATCACACACTCCAGATCCAGCCACCTTTCACAAATCCCACCTATGACTGCATGAGGCTTTGGGGGACATCTAGATACAAGCCACAACATCCATATACCTGGATAGCTAGAACAAAAATGGCCATACTTCTAAAACTATTATATAGATTTAACGTCATTCCAATCAAAATACCAACAGTATACCTCATAGAACTAGAGAAAACAATCCTAAAATTCCTATGGAACCAGAAGAAACCTAGAATACCAAAAGCAAGTCTGAACTGTAAAGTATCACAATACCCAACTCAAATTTCTATTACAAAGATACCATGATAAAAACAGAATAGTACTAATAAACAAACAGACTTAAGGATCAGTGAATCAGAAGAGAAGATGCAGAAACAACTCCAAGCATATTTAGTTACTTATCTTTGACAAAGGGGCCAAACACCTTCACTAAAGAAAAACCCTTTAATAATTGGTGGTTGGAAAATTGGCTTTCTACGTGCCAAAGACTGAACCTATAGACTCATATTCTTTCACCATGCACTAAACTAAAATCAAAATGGATCAAAGATATAAATTTAAAAATGGAAACATTCAATTTGCAGAAGATAGAATAGGTAAAATTCTTGAAAACACACAGTGTGGGCAAAGACTTTTTGAACAAAACTCGACTACACAGGAAATACAACAAAGAATCAACAGCAGGGATCACATCAAATCAAAAAGTTTTTTCACAACAAAAGAAACCACCAACAGAGTGAAAAGACAGTGCACAGAATTGGAAGAAATTTTTTAGCAGCTACTCCTCAGACAAAGGACTAGCATCTAGAATATGTAAAAAACTTTTAAAAAGTAGACCTCCTAAATTTAAAGACCCCAGTCCAAAAATGGGCATCTGAAATAAAAAGATTTATTTCAGATGAAGTAAAAATAGCAAAAAAAAATGTATGAAAAATTGTTCAACATCACTGGTCTTTCAAAAAATCCAAATTAAAACAAAACTGAAATTCCATCTCACTCCAGTTAGAAAGGCTGCAAATCAACCAGTAACAATTGCTGGTGAGGTTGTGGGGAGAAAGGAACCCTTCTTCACTGTTGTTAGGAATGTAACTGGTGCAACCACTGTGGACATCAGTGTGAAGACTCCTCAAAAACTAGGATTAGAAGCCGGGCATGGTAGCTCATGCCTGTAATCCCAGCACTCAGGAGGCAGAGACAGGAGGATTGCTGAGTTCGAGGCTTGCCTGGGCTACATAGTGAGCTCAGGGCCAGCCTGAACTACAGAGCAAGACCCTGTCTCAAAAAAAAAACTAGGATTAGAAATCCCATTTGACCTTGCTATTTCCCTGTTGGGTATATTCACCAAACAATTAAAAGCATCATACCCAGGGCCAGCCTGAACTACAAAGCAAGACCCTGTCTCCAAAAAGAAAAAAAAAAAAAAAGCATCATACCACAGCAACATATGCATCCTCATGTTTATAGAAGCAGAGTTTGTAATAGCTAAATTTTGCCAAAAGCCCAAATGCTCATCAGCTGGAGAATAGATAAAGAAGATGTGGGATCTTTTATAAAATGGAGTATTACTCAGCCATAAAGACTGATAGAGGCATATATAGTTAAACGGATGGACACTGAGACCATACTTATATGTAAAATAAACAGGACACACATTTGTAAATAGCATATGTTTTCTCTAGTATGAGAAACTGTAGGTGTAAATGAGGTCAAAAATGTATAGTAGGTATTGTGAAATAGGAAGAAAATGTTCAAAGGGAAAGGGAACAAGGGAGAGGGACCAGGGAAAAATAAGAGAAAGAAGGGTGAAAAGAAAAAAACTGGAAACAAAGCTTATATATATGGGGGAATGGAGGGGCTGAGCAGAGGGCAAGAGAATGAGAAAAATAAAAATCAAGAAATATCATGTAGCAGTATATTGTATACCTAAAATGTACCAATAAAGTCAATTTTTTAAAAAATATTCTGTTTGGGAGGGAATTTGGCTCAGTGGCACTGTGCCTGCCTCCCAAGCACAAAGTCCTGGGCTTGATTCCCTGTACTGCAAACAAAAAAACAAATAAATGAATAAAAAGTCTGCCCAAGGAATGTAACTGTTTATGGGCCAAGAAGTCCAAATAATGTAACTTTTAGTGCCTGATATTTCTACCTAACGTTTCAACAATGTTCTGTTAATGAGTTACCACTTCCAGCTATGTCTCCACCCTAAAAGGTTGCTCTCAACTTTCTTTCACAACTATATATAAATTCACTCTCACTACAACCCAGGGCTCAGAATTCAGTGCACTTAAAACTCCTCTGAGGCAGCCAGCTAAATAAAGCTTGTTTTTCTCCTCCTCTTCCAATAGTTTTTGGATTCTCAAGTCTTCACATTGCTGGAGCTGTAACACTTGGCTCTAATGCTAAGTTGTCTCCTTTTCCTCCAACAATAGGAACTAATGGAAGCAAAAAGATGGAACTGTTAACAAAGAATCAAGAGAAAATGCTGGAAATCAAAAACACTGTAACAAAAATGAAGACTGCCAAGGAAGAAAGTATCAGTGAACTTAAATAATAAATGTTTTTTGAAACTTCCACAACAAAATGAAAGTAGAAAAAAAAGAATTAGAAAACAAAACAATATCAAAAACTATAGCACAGGGCCGGAGATTTAGCTCAGTGGTTCAATGCCTGCCTAGCAAGTGCAAGGTCCCTGGTTCGGTCCCAGATTTAGATCAGTGTTCCAGCGCCTGCCCAGCAAGCACAAGGTCCCTTGTTTGACCCCTGGTAACCATATACAACAATACCAGGTGTGGTGGCTCATGCCCACCAGCAGCAATCAGTACCACATGCCGGGTTTGGTGGCTCAGACCTGTAATCCCAGCACTCAGCAGGAAGCAGAGGCAGGAGGATTGTTGAGTTCGAGGCTTGCCTGAGCTACATAGTGAGCTCAGAGCCAGCCTGAACTACAAAGCGAGACCCTGTCTCAAAAAAAAAAAAAAAAAAGCCCTATGGCACAATTACAAAAGGCATAAGTATATATAATGAGAATATCAGAAGGAAAAAGAGAGAATTATTTGAAGCAACAATAACTACAATTTCCCAAAATTCATGATAGACACCAAAACTACCAATCAAGGAAGCTTGCAAAACTTCGGATAGATACAAAAACGTCTGCACCTAAGTACATCATATTCACACTGCAGGAAAACCAAAAACAAAGAAATATCCCACAGAATGCCAGAGAACAAAACTCTTTCCTTAAAGAGAAAGGATAAAAAATGCATCAATCTTCTTTTCAGTGTATATAAATAAGAAGAGAATGTAGTGAAGCATTCTTAGCAAAAAAAAAAAAACTTCACCAACCCTGAATTCTGAATTCAGTGGAATGGTCTTCAAAAGTAAGGGAAAAACCCAGCACTCGGGAGGCAGAGACAAGAGGATTGCTGAGTTCGAGGCTTGCCTAGGCTACATAGTGAGCTCAGAGCCAGCTCGAACTACAAAGTGAGACCCTGTCTCAAAAAAAAAAAAAAAAAAGTAAGAGAGAAAGATATTCTTAAACAAAGGCGAAAGAATTTGAGACCAGTAGACTTCTCCATTTTATAAAAAAAATGTCTTTTAAGGGTCAGGTAATTAGCTCAAATGTTACCAGGTCCACCCTAGAAGCATAAGGGCACTGGAGTTCGATCCCTGGTAAAAAAAAAAAAAAAAATGTCTTTTAAAAAGTTCCATAGAAAGAAGGGATATTAGTCTGAAACACAAATCTTCATAGCAAATCAAATCCAATAATATATAAAAAGATATTATATATTGTGATCAAATGGGATATTTTCCTTGTATGGAAGTCTGGTTCAACACTCAAAAACCATTTATTGTAATCTACCACATTAGTAAGCTAAAGAAGGAAAGTTATACGAATCAATCAATATATGCAGAAAAAGCATCTGACAAAATCCAGTGTATCCTGGTAAGAACTCAGTCAACTAGGAAAAGAGGGCAATGTCTTCAATTTGACTAAATAAATAAATAAATAAATAAGGGCCAGAGATTTAGCTCAGTGGTTCCAGTGCCTGCCTAGAAAGCACAAGATCCCTGGTTTGATCCCCAGTAACCACAGACAACAATACTGGGCATGGTGACTGACACCCACCAGCAATCAGCACCACATACCACAGTGCTGGGCGTGGTGGCTCACACCTGTAATCCCAGCACTGGGGAAGCAGAAGCAGGAGGATTGATGAGTTCCAGGTTTGCCTGGGTTACATAGTGCGCTCAGGGCCAGCCTGAACTACAAAGCGAGACCCTGTCTCAAATAAATAAACAAATAAATAAAACAAAATAAAATAAAGAGCCAGCAGGGATGGGGAGATCTTTTAAATAGTTCTTTCTTGGAAATCATGTAAAAATTTCATTAATTTAACAAAGATGGGGGACTTACTAAAGTGAAATATAAATAAAAACAAATCTATATGAGATTCAAATTAAAAACACAGCCATACTGAGCCCTAAAACTACTACATAAATATTTAATTACAAACAGGATTTTCACATACTTTCAAAGTATCTACTCACAGAAGAAAAAACAGTACAGAAAACTAGCAGGTAACATTTCCACCAAGTTATCAAAATTGGCATGATTAAAAATAGGACCAATCAACATCTTGTGATTCCTATGATGTAGTAAGTATGGAGCAATACTTTTGGTATTCTTGCCAAAAACGTATAACCTAAATCTAATCATAAAGAAAGTACTAAACAAACCCAAACTAAGGAATGTTCTCCATAGACAAACAACTCTACTGAATCAAATGTAATTAAAGATATGTCACAAATAAATACAGCATATAATTCTGGAACAGTCTAGGGAAAAAATTATTTTGCTATAAACAGAATTTGCTGTAAACTAAAGAACTCTACTGAATTAAATGTAATTAAAGATAGGTCACAAATATACAACATATCATTGTGGAACAGTCTAGGGAAAAATTCTTTTTCTATAAACAGAATTATAACTGGAAAAAAATGAATTAAATCTATAGATTAAGTAACAACACTGTGTAAATGTTAATCTAATATGGATAAATTGAGTTGTGATTAAGTCTGTGTGGGTAATAACAGCCAAATCAGCATTTGTTGTACATAAAATTTTTGTAGTGATGGAAATGCTCCATATTTACACTAGTTTACGTTAAATACCCATTTTCTAGATTTTCCAAATTTTAACCTGGGTTTAAATTAAATGATCAGAAAACTAGGTTCTCCAGCCATATGCTCTTAATGGATATTCATAAGAATGACATACATAAATTTCCCAATGTTGAGTGTGATTGTGAGCTGTATATAAAATGTACCAATAAAGAATTCAACTTTTAAAAAATGACACATTATCCAATTTAACAGTGACTCTAAGTTTTCTGTGATTGAAGACTATATGCAATTCTATACTTTTCCATACAAAAAAACCTTTTTTTTTTTTTTTTTTTTTTTTTTTTTTTTTTTTTTTTTGCAGTACCGGGGATCTAACTCAGGCCCTTGGGCATCCAAGGTTGGTGCAATACACTTAAGCTAAATCCCAAGCTTAAAAACCTTTTTTGAATTAGAGTTTTTAAAGAAAGTTCTCTGCAATCAAATTTGTACACTTTCTTTAAACGGGAAGGCTATTACATGAGTCAATGTACTTCTCTCTTTTAAATAAATTCTGAACCCAATCTAGTATCCACTGGTAACTACTGATGCCTCTCAAGTGCCTAGCAATATAAGACTTTGCTATTTATATTCCAAAATTAGCCACTGTGGTGTTATTTTAAATTCTTAAACTCTTTTAGACACACTACCCATCAACTTTTAAAGTGATAACTTATTTTCACTAAAGTCAATTTTATGGTTTTTAACTCAAAAATATTTTATTTTTTAAATAGCAGAACTACAGTTAATAAGAACACAAAATTTTTAATAAGTCAAACTTACCAAAGAAAATCTTTGGGTGCCTATTTGCAAAACTGCTTTAAAACATCACTAAAATGATGACAATCTGCCCCTTTCACACACTCAGTTCAACTCCTTTTAATATGCAAAAATTCTGATGCAGAATAAGAACATTCCCATTGAGCATTCAATTCAAAATGCTTTGTGCAATTTTTTCTTTAGCATAGTGGACTATTTTTACATCATTTAGTGAACTACTTCAGTGGCTCTTTTGTTGAAAATTCCCACAAAATCAGAACAAACATATTTGATGAATCAATAGCCCATTGCTAGAAATACCTAATTTTAAGTTTGCTGAGCATTTAATTACAAAACTATTACAAAACTAAATTAAACCATAAGAGTAGAACTTCTTCACATAGTCCTTTAAAATTTCATCCCATAGCCGGGCGTGGTGGCTCACGCCTGTAATCCCAGCACTCAGGAGGCAGAGACAGGAAGATTGCTGAGTTCAAAGCTTGCCTGGGCTACATAGTGAGCTCAGTGCCAGCCTGAACTACAAAGCAAGACCCTGTCTCAAAAAAAAAAAAAAAAAAGTCAGACATTGCTCTAACTCAGTGATGGAGAACCTTTTTAGAGCTTTCAGTAAATAACAAACAGCTGGCTGTGGCCTATATGCCATAAATTTGCCACCATTGCAAACTTTTACAGGTATTGTCTCATTGCACTGTTGTCTGCATTTTGGAAATGAGATATCAAGGTAACTTGTCCAAGGTTATACAGCCAGAAAATATACACCGTACACACACAGACCTGAATCGTCCTCAAAGCTGCTCTAAAGTTTCTTCCTATAGATGCTGGAGTAGGCATAGAGTTAGTTAAACTAAGTCTAAACTAAAAGTTTAAAGGCTGGGCATACATAAATCAGAAAGGTATTATTAGACCCTAGATTTCCCAAATCCTAGTTCCAAATAACTCCGAGGATCAGAGTAAAAGTCAGCAAATTTCTTAAAAGTTCAGATAATATTTTAAACTTTGCAGTTATCTAATTAAAGTGAAAACTACTTAATTCTGCCATTGTAATGTAGAAGTAATCACAGACAATAATAGATGACTGTGTATGGTGATATTCCAATAAAACTTTATTTAAAACACAGACACCTCCTCAAGGGACAAGGCCAGAGTTTGACAACCCAATGAGGCACACTTAACCCTGTATGTAGGCAATCACGATAAAAACACAACAACCACTTACTGCACAAAGAAACTTCACTACCTTTCTTTAATAGGTAGTATATATAACTGTGGGGCTGTAGGAAATTTGTTGTGGCTTTCATGTAGACAGTGAAGAGGACTGGGCCTTGAATACTCTTGTATACTCTGTATACTGGAGTATACAGAGTAGTCCACAAAGAAGACCGAAAAGAGTCTACCACAACTGAATTTCATAAATCTGTTTCTTCACCTAGGATAAACATTTAAAATCTGGATAAAACATGACAAGTAACAATTCCAAATTTTCTTTTTACAAAAATTAGTAGATGGGCCAGGGATTTAGCTCAGTGGTTCTGGCATCTGCCTTGCAAGCGTAAGATCCCCAGTTCAATTCCCAGTAACCACACACCCAATGCCCAGCATGGTGACTCACATCCACCAGCAATCAGTACCACACACCACAATGCAGGGTGTGGTAGCCCACCCCTGTAATCCCAGCCCTTGGGAGGCAGAAACAGGAGGACTGCTGTGAGTTATATTCTTGCCTGGGCTATACAGTGAGCTCAGGGCCAGCTTGAACTACAAAATAAGACCCTTTTTCAAAAAGAAAAAAAAATGGTAAATGCCATGATAAAATTATAAATTTAAACAAGTTAATTTGGTATTTGCTAAAAGTATGTCTCTTACAATTTACAATACAGAAAACTGCACTATTTTGTTTCAAGGAAGAAGGTATTCAATATAACTTCCAACCCAGAAACTACTGCAAACCAACCTCTAAAAAGCAAGCCTAAAATCTGAGGAAGGATACCACCTTTACATCTCCTTTTTATAGTCATCTAGCCTTTCTTCATATATTAAAGATTTCAGCATCTAACTCTTTATCTTTAACATTTCTCCTCCCAATATTCTTGGCAACTTCAAGAGCATTAATCTACTCCATATCTTATCCTCTGAATTCCTTGACTACCCTCTTCCCTTCCAAAAATCTTGGGGGGCCAGGGACTTAGGTGATCCTGGCACCTGTCTTGCAAGCGCAAGGTCCTGAGTTCAAGGCTAGTTTAAATTATAAGAGACAACGCTTTTCAAAAACCCAAAACAAAGACATCAGCTCTTTTAACCTTACCAGATTGATGATCTATTTGCTCAACCTCTCAGTAGCACATAACCTAGCCAAACATATTTCTTGATTTATTCTTTCTTTTTTTTTGTTTTTGAGACAGGGTCTTGCTTTGTAGTTCAGGCTGGCCCTGAGGTCTTTCCATTAGATACATTCTCCAAGCCTTCTTTAAGTTTTGAGTCAGAGTTGCCTAGACTATTCTTGAATTTGCTATCCTCCTGCTTCAGCTCCCCAAAGTGCTAGGATTACATGTATGAGTACTAGGCTCTACTAACAGTTTGTGGAAAACACATATCTTCCTCTTACCTCACTACCGCTAGTTTTCAGTCTTCTTTGTGGACTACTCTGTATAGTGGAGTCAAGACCCAATCCTCTTCACTGTCTACATGAAAGCCACAACAAATTTCCTACAGCCCCACAGTTATATATACTACCTATTAAAGGCTCCAATCTCTTTTCTCCCCTGAGAAAGACTCATAATTAACTCTTTAATTAAAATTTCCATCTGGATGTCCCAAAGTTTAAGAAAAACAAAACAGAACCCTCAATTTCTCTTTCACACCAAATTTTTTCCTCTTCTCAGTATTCCCCCATCGTTTTGTTTTGTTTTGTTTTGTTTTGTTTTGTTTTGTTTTGTTTTGTTTTGTTTTGTTTTGAGACAGGGTCTCACTTCGTAGTTCAGGCTGGCCTGAGCTCACTATGTAGCCCAGGCAAGCCTTGAACTCAGCAATCCTCCTGCCTCTGCCTCCTGAGTGCTAGGATTACAGGCTTGAGCCACCAAGCCCGGCATCTGTGGTATGAGGTACTCATTGCCAGTGGGCGTGGCCACCATGCCCAGTATTGTTGTATGTGGTTACTGGGGATTGACCTAGGGACCTTGCGGTTGCAAGGCAGGCACTGGAACCACTGAGCCAAATCTCTGGCCTTTCCCCATCTTTATAATTAATATTTTAGTCACCTGGTTGCTCAGGCCAAAAACTTATAGCCATTACTGAACCACCTCTTTATTATACAAAATCTAATCCATCAGTAAGGTCTGCAAACTATATCTTTAAAAAGTTTATTTTCCAGTTCATTTTTTATATACACATCAAAATTCACTGAACTACACATTCAAAATAGATGTATTTTATTTTACTGCAAATTATAAGTTATACCTCAGTGCAGTAGGGTAGTTAGTGGTGGTGGTGGGTGACAAAGAGAAACGGTAGTGGGTAAATGTTACCTACACAATCTAATCTCTTAGCACCCATTATTCTGCTGCTTGGACTACTATAATAACCTAACTGGCAACTTTGCTTCCACTTTCATTCATGGCAATTCACATTGCAGAGAATTCAGAATAATTTTTAAGGACATATATCAGATCAGATTACTTCTTTAATCAAATCCTTCCAATGGATTCCCATCACACTTAAAATCAAAAGCCCTAAGACTTCAAGATCCTACATAATCTAGTCCCTACACGTCACTCACTCAGACCTCACCTGCTATCACTTCACTGCTTATTCACTGTCCTTAGGACACAATGGCCGTTTGATATTCCAAAACCACACTATACTTGTTTCTAATTACAGTGATACCTTAGTTGTCAAATTCAATCTGTTCCAAATTCATGTTTGAACACTGAAAAGTTCAAGAACCAGACATACTTTTCCCGTAAGAAATAAAAAGAAAACCAAATAATTGGTTCTGAAATCCAAAAATTATACTTACAAATTCATCTTTCCAGGACTTTCACAATTTCAAAATGATTTCTTTCTTTAACTCTTCTGTAGTTCTTAAGAATTTTCTTCAGCTTTACTGCTGGTATTACTTTCTTTGCAGCCATGCTTATGATATTTTACACAAATAAAGCACCCCAAAAAGGAAATGTTGCATGTTTTCAGGCATTAACAAAGTACTATATGTTGTTGGGTCAGAGGAGCACTCTTTGCATCCAAGGTAAAATGGACGTGCTACTCTCAGCCACTACATGTTTTTTTAAGTCGAATTTTCAGTTCAACTATCAAGCAAGGTTGAGATCATCAAGCAGATTAAAAAAAATTAATGGAAAGTTTGAGGTTAGAATTGTTCTACCAGTGAGGTATCATTGTAATTCTTTTTTTATTTTTCTTAATTTTTACTTTTTAAGTTCTTTATATCAAGGCTCACATAACTGTATCAAAAGAAACGTGTGCCTAAGGCACCCAAAGAAGTGGATCTGAAATGCACCCTTTTTAATATAACTTGGCTTTATATAAATTCAAGTTAACACATAAAGTGCATGTAGCCTTGTAAGATCCAGGATGAAAATTAAACTAGGACCAGTTACAGATAATGTGAAACATCATGATAAAGAGTTTTTATTTTCTCTAACAGGCCAACAAGGCAAACTTAAACACTGGGAAGAACTACTTGTTTTATTTTTGAACTCCTAACCTCACAAAGTTTATGAAAATGTGTAGAATAATAGAGAAAATGTGTGGAACAATGAGGCAAATGTCCCTACATTCAGGGACATATAAACATTCGCCTTTTTGTAGTTCTAAACTTTTGAGCCACGTGATTGTAATTACCTATTTAAAATGTAAATTATAATTAAACATATTTTAAACAAAACGGAATTCTTACATCATACAGATAAATCCAAAAAAGAAATAAATTTATGACACTTTGGGACAAATTTATAGTATTTTAAATACTATTAATCTTCCTACCATAGCTAAAAATTAGAGAAATATAAACACACAGATAACATATGTTCATATATATATACGTAATAGAGAAATATGTCCATACACACTGGTTCATAACATTAGAGAACTCTTATGAATGTTATAAATTCATAACATTAGAATTTAACTTTGTAATCTAGTTAGCATTATAACCAAGACGTCAACTTTCAAGCAGTTTCCTTAAACATTTGTATAATCTCTTGATGGGACAGCAGTAAGAAGGTAAAAACCCTTATCATCTCCAAATTTGCTATAGCTCCTTTATGTGGCCATCAAGGACCCAGAAAGAATCAGGTAATTAACCTTGATGAACTAATAAGGAACAACAAATCAGCCACCACAAAGGCAAAGTCCTATAAGAGGACAATAAAGAGAAGAAGCTTAAGAAAGGGGAAATCGGGCCAGAGGGTTAGCTCAGTGGTTCCGGCGCCTGCCTCGCAAGCACAAGGTCCCGAGTTCAATCCCCGGTAACCACATAAAATGCTGGGCATGGAGACTCAAGCCACCAGCAATCAATACTACATACCACAGTGCCGGGCATGGTGGCTCACGCCTGTCATCCTAGCACTCAGGAGGCAGAGACAGGAGGATTGCTGAGCTCGAGGCTTGCCTAGGCTACATAGTGAGCTCAGAGCCAGCCTGAACTACAAAGCGAGACCCTGTCTCAAAAAAAAAAAAAAAAAAAACCAGAAAGGGGAAATCCCAAACCTCTGATCTGTAGTATTCATCCTTTGATAAAGAGAAAGGTACTGAGTGTGCTCATGGCCTAGATCTGGAAAAAAAATGGTAAGCTCCTTAAACCCATATCTTTATTGTTATTTTTCAAGTACAGGCTCACACCTTCATGTCTATCAAAAAATAAATAAATAAATAATAATATAGACAATGTTTCTTCTCACCTTCATCACAGAAATAACATATCTTCCCTTGATCTCCATTACATACTCACACCAACACATTATGGCTTTCCTGAGTCCCATCCTATCTACCATCTACAGTTGAATTTCAAATTGATTAAGCAGCCACACCATTTTTCATGTTCTTTATTTTGGAATCAAAAATGGATACTTGGATGAAGACATGCTCAACATCACTGGTCATTCAAAGAGATGCAGATGAAAACAACACTAAGATTTCATCTCACTCCACAAAGAATGGCTGCTATCTCAAAATTAGCCAGCAACAAATGATGGTGAGGCTGTGAAGAAAAAGAAACCCTTGTCCACTGTTGGGAATGTAGACTGGTACAACCTCTATGGAAGTCAGTGTGGAGATTCCTAAAAAAGCTAGGACTAGAGGTGCCATTTGACCCTGCTATTGCCCTGCTAGGAATATACAAAAAAGAATTAAAAGAATCATATCATAGTGCCATATGTACACCCATGTTCATAGTAGCTCAGTTTGTGATAGCTTAATCTTGGAAACACAAATGCCCATCAACTAGAGACTGGATAAAGAAGATGAGGTTTTTCTATAAAATGGAGTATTACTCTGCCTTAAAGAATAATAAGTTTTAGTCATTTATACTCAAATGGACATACCTTAAGGAAATACTCATAAGTGAAATAAATAGGTTACAGATGTGTAAATATTGCATCTGTTCTCTAGTAAGAGAAACTGAAGATGTTAATGAGTTCTTAAATGTAAGATGGATATTGTGAAATATATTCAAAGGGAAATGTGGTGGAGTAAGTAATGAAGGGTAAAGAAAAGAATGTGATGGTGATAAAACAAAAGGGAAACAAAGCTTATGTATTTGGAGGTGGGGGGTTGTGGGGTGGGTAGGGGAAATGGGAAAAAATGAGAATTAAATCATGTCATATACTGGTACAAAATCCCAATACTGAGTGTGACAATGATATGTATATACAATGTACTAATAAAGAAAAATAAACTAAAAAAAAAAAGAATGGATACTTGGTAATATTGAAAACACTTTTAAAAGACTGCTTCATAAACTTCAACTTGCATACTATGGATTTTGTTAAAATGCAGATTCCAATTCAGTAGTTCTGGCTCCAAGTGTTGCAAATGATTCTAGCTATCAGGAAAAAAAAAACTTCTAAGGTATGGGTTTAGGGAGTTTATCATTTTTTTCCCAGATCTAGGCCGTGAACAAATTCAGTACCTTTCCCTTTGTCACAGATGAATACAAAGGCACCAGCATTTCACACACATGGTACCTCCTAAAATATAGATGTTTCTAATATAAAAAATTCTTACTATGTATTCAGTTGTTTTTATTTTTATACTCTTTATATAGATTCTAATTGACCACACACATACACAGTAATTTAAAAATCAAAAATTGGGTGTGGCAGGCAATGCAATTCTAGCACTGGAAGGACTGAGGCAGGAGAATCACTATGTGTTTGAGGCCAGCCTGCACTACACATAAGTTAAAGGCTAACCTAAACTACATAGCAAAACCCTGTCTCAAAAAAGCAAAAAAAAAAAAACAAACAAAATTAAAATGAAGAATGAAAACTGAAAAAATAATTTTTAAATTCATAATAGTACGTAAGTATAGAATTGGGCCTAGCTGTATCTATCACAAGGATCCTAAATAAAGTTAACACAAAAAGAATATTGCCTAAAAGTCATTACAACCAATTTTTATATAATGAATATACTGTAAAGCTCTACTTGAGAATCTTCTTACAAATGAAATTCCAGTACATCAAATAGGTATGTGACTCAGTAGAACATTTAAGCTATATTTTCAAATGAAAGTAATGAAAAAAATTAAAATATAGAACTATATGTATGAAAATTATAGGCAAATATTCAAATGCTTCTAGCATTAAGTCCAGATCCTATCATATGATCTTATTTAATAGGTAAATTGTCAGAGTCATCCCTAAAGGGATAATGAAGCCATCTATTCAACTATAATCAAGTTAGATTTTTATTACAGCTTTCACCTTGAGACAAACTAACAATAACTTAAATATTACTCAAGGGGGGGGGAATTCCACATATTCTGTGGCAAATAAACTGATTGGAAGCTGAGGATTAACTTTATGTGTTCTATTCCCCTTAAGAGATTCAAATTTAACTATATCAAATGTAGTTTCCTTGATATATTACCAAGTTAAGAAATACTTTAATAAAGAAATTTCTCATGTATTTCCTAACTTGCTTAGTAGTATACCCAGTCTTCCAAAGCAGAAACTTGAATGCCAATGTAGACTCCCTTCTCCCTATTCCCATTCTTCCCAATCCTCAATTGAAATGACAATTAACTTCAATACATTTTTTTCTAACTATTCCTTCAGTCAATTCTTGGTATTCTCTCACTTCTTCATCTAAACCATTTTCCTTCCTTGTCTATTGACAACAGCTACCTTAACATCAATGCCTCCTCTAATCACCCTTTCTTTCCACTGTGATCCTTTCTCTACACTGCTGTCATGGTGATTTCGCACTAGCAACCCTAGTGTCTCCTGCTCAAAACTTTTCACTACACCGGTCATCGCTGAATAAAGCCCAACCCATTTAAATAGCACATGATTTTTCATGATCTGCATCTTGCCTGTCTCTCAAGCCCCATATCCTACTGGAGTCCCCTCAACCTACACTGTAACCCCAATATTAAGCTACAATGATTGAATTTCCAACAACCCTTATGCTATTTAATGCTATCTTTCACCAAAGTCACTGTTTCAGTCTAGAATGTCCTTCACTTCTTTCTCTTTAGCTTCCTGACAACTACAATAAATCTTTAAAACCCAGGAAGCCATCAACATCCCACTCCTATCCTTATTATTGATGTGGATTGTCCCCTCTGATGACTCTCAACATAATAATGGCATTTACTGGACATTTACTATATCCTTGATACTTTTCCAAGCATTTTGTTTAAATTAATTCATCTAATCTTCAAAGTAAATTTTCAATTTAGTAATATCATTATTACTTTTTTGCTGAATTAGAGAACTGAACTAGAGAACTAACCTCCCAAAGATACTCATTAGTAGATCAAAACTTCAAAAAAAAAATCTCTAGATTACATATATTTAGATTATCACACCTGTGATAGTAAGCTAGACTGTAAGCTCACTGAGGGTAAGATCTGTCACATTTGACTCTAAATCAATAGTACACAGTGCAAAGTAGGTAATCAGTGCATGCATTTCTTGAGTTCATTTTAAAACATTCCTAATAAGTCAAAGACAAAAGTATTCAGAAACTAGTTTCCAGATAAATAGTAGAATATGCTACGGAGGTTCTAGAACGGAGTAAATTATTTTCATCATCAAGTAAAAAAAAAAAATCTAATAAAAGATACGTGACTACAAACCTGGTGGACAATGAACTTATTCTATAGTGATACTGCATAATTACTGCAATAAATCAAAATCCAAAGTGCCATTTGCTTATGATTAACTTTTTTCACTCACTAAATAAGAATTCTTAGTTGCTTATTATTCAAAGCAGTGAAAAGAAAACCCTAAATTTACTTTGTTCAAGTGGAAAGAAGTAAATCACAGACCAGCACTACTAATTGCTTCCCTAATTCCAGCCAAGAAACATATCCCATTAGACAATTAAAGAAAATACAGTTGCCTAAGCATTTAACAAAAGAGTATCTAAGGTTAGGAGGATTGACTTTCCATTATTCAAATAATGAAAAAGCCTATCTTAAAAAAAATTGAAAAATGAAAACAAAATATACAGTATCTCCACTACTCTAGGATATAGACTTCTATATTAAAGTTGTACTAAAATATATACATGTTAAATTAAAATATACACATGTTTACACTATCTCTATTGTCATTCTTTGTTTTTACAATTATTTTTAAAATTTAGGCTGAGGTGCCGGGCGTGGTGGCTCACGCCTGTAATCCCAGCACTCGGGAGGCAGAGACAGGAGGATTGCTGAGTTCGAGGCTTGCCTGGACTACATGGTGAGCTCAGAGCCAGCCTGAACTACAAAGTGAGACCCTGTCTCAAAAAAAAGAAGAAAAAAAAGAAAAAATTAGGCTGAGGATGTACCTCAGTGATACAGTGCTTATCTAGTGCTTGTGAGGCCCTGAGTTTGATCTCCAGCACTACGAAAAACTTTTTAAATAGAATTTTAAAAAACAAAGTTATTCTAACTTTTAATGATAAATGATCTCAAGACCAAACTTAGTGTGTATAGTGTACTCTCAGGTACAGTCCTCTAAACCTTTCTGAAGTGCAGTAATTAAAATCCACAGATAGTACAACAGAAACATTGAACACCACAGTACTTGCTAGAGTAATCTGCACCCCGCCCATCTCCTGCACACTTCTGCACTACAAAGATAAATATGCTATTTAAAGACTCATAGTGGGCCACAGTGAGTTGAGGCCAAAACACAGCAAACTCTACTCTAAGACAAATCTTACCATTTCTTTGTACACTCGACCATCAGCTCCTGGTAGGAGGCCACAAACTGAAACTTGGATGCATGCTTTCCCACACGCTGCAGTCTCTTCCAAACTGAAGCCATGATGATGATGGATCAATAAACTGGAACAGTTCTGGGTTAGCAACACGGCAACTTTAATAAAGCAGAGGATCCAAAGCAAAGGAGCTTTGCATGTATGTCTGTACTTCACAAAATTCAATTACAACTTGAAATGATGTTTGGGGTTCATAAGTCTTCTCCCTGTTTCACAGGGTAAATCCCATCTTAGACGAATGGTCAGTCAAGAAGAGTATGATATACATGACAGGATGAGTAAAAGGAGGTTCCCTTAGGGAGACATCATCATACTACCTCAGGGGCTATATGACTCGAATTCTGGAATACTGAAAGGAAAACAAAGACAAAAAGATAAGGAATATGAGAGAAGCATGAAAGTGACTGAACCACCCTTGTTAGATAATGCTGCAACAGACAATCCCAGTTATCTGCATTTTTTTTTCCCAAACAATGAAACAGAACGCCAACCTCAAAAGCTGGTAACATCAGGGATGCGAGGTACCAAAGAAGAAATTACAATTCACACCAATGACATGGAGCAACATACCAGATAATCAGCATCAACAACAAATGACAAGAGGCACAAGTAGGGCCCTACCTTATACTCCTAGCCTCACAGAAAGGCAAGCAGAGTAGGAAAGTCTAGGGATGCTGTTGAATGTCCACTGCCAGTCAGAGAGAGGAGTAGAGTATTTTTAAATAAACTTTTTTTAGTCGATAATTAATAGCCTGGAGTACAGAAGTAAATGCTTAGAACAAACTAAGGAGGAGGAATGCTGTTGTACAATTAGAGGGAAATGGATGGGCAATGAGTGGAGGGAAATCTGAAGGCATAGGGAGGGCAAAGTCCCAGCCACCTGGGTTCTCCCTTCACCTTGGCTGCCAACCAGACAGAAATGCAAACTCCTGCCTGTGCGTAAAGCAGTGACCAACCGGTCAAATGGACAGTACGGATGCGGCACCTCCCTGCCTCATCCTCAGGGAGCAGACTGCCAGCACCCCGTCCAAATCCGTGGCAGCCAGCACAGGCAGGCAGTGGCCCACCGCGGTCCCTGTCACCTAGGCGTTGCCAAAAGAGCCCAGCCCAGTCCCAGAGCCCCGGCCCCTCCGCTCGCCCACTCCCGCCTCCTCCTCACACCTCTAATCCCGCTGTAGGGCTGAGTCTGGCCCGGTTCCCTCCTCAGATCCGCTTCTCCGTCGCCGCCGCAGCAGCAGCCGCCGCCGCCGCCACCGAGTCCTGCATCCCCGCCGGAGCCACATGGAACAGCCACGCCAGCCGCGGCGCTCGTGGAAGCCGGGGTCTACGGCCCCTCAGGCCGACGGTGCCCCTCCGCCCGACCCCTCCCTGACGGATCTTCCTGCGACCGTCCCCCAACCTACCAAACCCTGCCAGAGCCGCCGCTCAGCGCCCAGCACCCCCTCCCCCGCCTTCCTCCTCCACCACCATCATTACCTCCCCCGCCGCACCTCTCACACTAACCCTACCCACGGCGGCTCAACCTCCGTCCACCCAGCCGCCATTGGCCGGGCCACCACGCGCCCCGCCCACCTCAGCGGCCGGGCCTTGGAGCAACTGGAGAGTTTTATTGGTAGATTTGCATGCCCATCACAAGGACTCCACCCCCTGGTTCGCGGGTGTTTTTCCCTCAGCCGGAACGCGGCGAACGGTCTAACCTTTAAAAAAATTGGAAGCCACTAAGGATGATCCCGCCCATTCTTCTGACTGGCTGAGAGAGGGAAGCATGGGCGGGCGAAGTAAGGAGTGTTTATGGTGAACTGAAATGTGATTGCAGAAAGTGGCTGTCGATCAAGGTACAGCCGAGTGCTGGCTTCTGACAGAGGTGGCAGTGCTAGGGGCTTGCGCTGTAGCCGCCTTGGGCCGTGACTGCTGTGGTTATCCTGTTCTCTCTGATCCACTCCTAGAATGTGGGTGCATCCTCTTTGCCAGCACCAACGACTAGGTTTTCAACACACACCGCCTTTTTTGGATGAATTGTTCCTGGGTTTTTTACCCCCACAAAGTAATGATCTTCTCAGGTCCCCAGTCCTTAATGACATTCAATAAAACTGAGCAGTTTCCCCCAACATTTCTCTGTACATTGGTCTCTCCTGTTCCTTGTTAAGTCTTTTTGTCTTTTGGTATGAATTGTAGATGGCTTTGGGAGTGGTTGGCTATTCTCTAAAAATGGTTAAGAAACAAAAGGGGAGGATGAAATAACCTGAAGAATATGAGAGCAAGGGTACGTGGCCTTGTTATACGCAAGCCCTAAACACTTCCTCAAAAGCAGAAAATACACCACCACAAAACATAAAAATTTGCTTTCATTTTTAGGTGGTTCGCAAGACACCTTGTGTAGAAAAAGAATAAAATGTTGAAAGAATCTTGACATTTAGAGTTTAAACTGACTAAAGTGAAAAGGGTCTGAGAAGAAATGGTAGGAGAAGTAGGAGTGCCCAGCGATCAATGTTCAAATAATTGGGTGAAAAAAGAGGGAAAAGTAAGCCAGGTCAACAAAATCTGCACACAGTGGAACAATTCAGGTTCATTCAGAATGCTGAAGTTAGACGGCATAGTGCCTGGGCAAAGTACTGGAACTGTATTGGCCTCTTGGGAAAGATTCTTTAAGAGAGAAAAGGAGTTTAGAGTGGGTGAAGTTGAGAACATCTCATTGGGGGCAAAAGAAAAGAGTGAGAAACAATGATTTTCAGGAAAGATGGGGAGAAAGAGAGATTTAAATTCAATATCCAGTTGTATTTCTACTTTCAATAAAGTGAACTAATAATACCATCAGAGTTTATCAGAGCATTTAATAAAATGTAAGGCTGATATTTATTTGAAGTTCTATAGTATGACAATTCACATCTGTTCGAATAGAAAATGTATTCTGCCAAGTATTTAAGAGGCTGTACATACTTTGTGTTTGCATTCTTTGCATTTTGTCATGTTCGGTTCAGTACATCAATAAATATAGTTGAAAGGAAAAAAGTACACTGTTAATTTACAGAGAAAAATATGATTAGCACTTATTTTCCTATAGTTTTAGTTCAAAATATTAATAAAATACATAATAATTATATTGATTCTTTCATTGTGTACATCATAATAGTTCTTGGATGTCCTTCCTGAATGATTTAGTATATGTGCTGCCGAAGCGAGCACCTTCCTGAATGATTTAGTCACTGCAACCTATAGCTATTATGATCTGAAACAGTAATATATTCTGCATTATTAATAGAGTAAATGTATAGGCATTTTTTTTTTGAGACAGGGTCTTGCTTTGTAGTTCAGGCTGGCCCTGAGCTCACGATGTAGCCCAGGCAAGCCTCGAACTCAGCAGTCCTCCTGTCTCTGCCTCCCGAGTGCTGGGATTACAGGCATGAGCCACCACGCCCAGCTATATAGGCTTTTTAAAATGACTAATTTATAGAAATGGTCATAAACTATGTCATCCAAGTTGCCCTTCCCCCATGTGAAAATTAAAAGGTATCTGCATTGCATTTATTATTACTCTTCATAAATTCTCAAATTTTTTCATGTGGTCTTTCTGGTTTCTTTTAATATGAAAGAGGAGGTTGTAGAGAAGTTACCTAAAAACAATGGGTTTTTCAATAATGTCTTTCTAGAAGAAAATGGGATCCCTAGGATCTCTCAAGTTCTGGGAAATTTCAAAAAACTACAAAACAGTTCCTCTTTTTGTCTTTTTAGAGGAAATATTTTTGTAGAATGTAATCTCTTCCTTTTCATTCAAGTCACTGAAGTAGCTAAAAGACGAAAGTTAGAGTTGTTTACTGAATGAGTGAAGAAATTGAGAAAAGACCTTGACATTAATTCAGTTGCTGAGCTCAAGTGCATAGGCGGTCTCTTGGAAGCCTCGTGCAGAGCAGCTTCTTTCCTTCATAGCATTTTTAAAAATAACCTGTCTGCTCACTAAATTTATTGAAGAACTTCAAATATAGAATACTTTTAGGTTGTTTGGTTTGCTTAGGAGATAATCCTATACTGATCATATCAAATACTATTAATAATACATAAAAGTGGGCCAGAGGGTTAGCTCAGTGGTTCTGGCACCTGCCTTGCAAGCTCAAGGTCCTGAGTTCAATCCCCAGTCACCACATACAATGCTGGGTGTGGAGACTCACACCCACCAGCAATCAATACCACATACCACAGTGCCGGGCGTGGTGGCTCATGCCTGTAATCCCAGCACTTGGGAGGCAGAGACAGGAGGATTGCTAAATTCAAGGCTTGCCTGGGCTACATAGTGAGCCCAGGGCCAGCCTGAACTACAAAGCGAGACCCTGTCTCAAAAATAATAATAATAATAATAATAATAATACACAAAAGTTATAATCCCTGTATTCACAGAGGTTTCAGAGCGCATGTTCAGCCTCTGTGCAAGAAAGTAACACAAATTATTTAACCTGAGTTCCAGCTTCCTAGTCCCTAAAACCAGAAAAGGATAGAATACTGAGAAAACGCTATAAACCTGAAGTGCTTGGCACATAATAAGTAGCCAAGTGGTAATTAACGGTACGTGCTATTATGTTTAGTAGCAAACAAAACACAAGAAATAAAAAGAGGGCTTCCTGAATATTTGGGCAATAATTGACTGTTACCAAATATCAATCTCGGAAGGACTGAAGACTTTTAAATACTATATTTAACATTATTCCTCTTCCATAATTTGGTACCAAGATTGGAATACCAATAATTTAGGTGAACTCTGGATTCTATAAGAATTACAAATAATTCACTTTCAATTTCCACGACCACTCTTCATGTCATACATAGCTAAGATCTTTCAGCATGTTAGAAGTTACTTTTTCCTGAAAGTTTTATTTCTCCTACCTGTCATCATGTAACTGCTTCTGACTCTCCTCCTTCCAGGTCTGCCTATGATGTTTCTGTTCAGATATCTAAATCCCCTTTTTACTCTAGTCTTGATTTATTATTTCCTTCTATCCCTGCCTTAATCTGCATATAATATAATAGATAATAGCCTATCTTTTTGTCTGTAGTTATTGACTTACTTTTTTTTTTGAGACAGTGTCTTACTTTGTAGTTGAAGCTGTCCTTGAGCTCACTATGTAGCCCAGGCAAGCCTCCAACTCAGCAACCCTCCTGCCTCTGCCTCCCAAGTGCTGGGATTACAAACGTGAGCCACCACGCCCAGCGCTGTGGTATATGATACTGATTATTTAGTGTGGATCACCATGCCTGATATTGTTGTATGTGGTTCCTGGGCATACACCAGGAACCTTGGGCTTTCTAGGCAAGCACTGGAACCACTGAGTTAAGTCTCCAGCCCTTGACTTAACAATTTTTACAGATATTTTTACTTTATTGGAAGATTCTACATTTAAAATAACTTCAATTTTGTGTTTAAATACCAAACTTAAAATTAAGATAGGATACAGTGAAATAGTTGGAAAATGCCACCCAAAAACTTTAAATCTTCTCTGTCATGGCAGTTTGAAAAGAGAGAAACTCTTTTCCATGAAGTAGCTTTTGTAGTTACTTTTTCAGAAACTCCCAAATTGGAGATTTTAGTCTATGAAATGTACCTATAGGCTTAAACTGCTATTACCTTTCTTGTTGATAAAATTCATACCTTGGGTTATACAGTTTCTGCAGTAATAACCATCAGAGATATTACTGGAAGATGTAACTACTAATAAAACTTAGTCCTGGTAATAAAATTTACTTCCAATAGTAACACTGCAGGGTTTTCCTTTTGCCCCCCCCCCACTTCCATTGTTGTTTATAGAAACTACACACAACATTAGTACAGTTTATAACTGCTCATGGAATTGTTTGAAACACATATCAAAAAAAATTTACCTCTAACAATTCCACAGCAGTTTTTACCAACTTAAAAACTCACAATGGGGGCTGGGGATTTAGCTCAAGTGGTACTGCATCTATCTTGGAAGCATATATGGCCTTTGTTCTGTACTGCAGCCCCAGACACCTTTAGCACAATGGCCACCCTTATTTAGTTAGACTTTGTTCATTGTTTCAAGAAAGCACTATAAAGCCAGAGATTTAGCTCAATGGTTCTGGTGCCTTCCTAGCAAGCCCAAGGTCCTGAGTACATATTGGTAACCACATACAGCAATACCAGGCATAGTGACTCATGCCCACCAGCAATCAGTACTTCACACCACAATACCAGGTGTGGTGGCTCACACCTGTAATCCCAGCATTCAGGAGACAGAGGCAGGAGGATCGCTGTGAGTTCAAGGCTTGCCTGGACTACATAGTGAGCTCAGGGCCAGCCTGAACTACAAAGCTAGACCCTGTCTCAAAAAAAAGAAAAAGAAAGAAAGAAAGAAAGAAAGAAAGAAAGAAAGAAAGAAAGAAAGAAAGAAAGAAAGAAAGAAAGAAAGAAAGAAAGAAAGAAAGAAAGAAAGAAAGAAAGGACTATAATAAAATGTAGAAGAACAGGATTTTTTTCATGGTTTTTTGAGTTTAGCCTTTGGGAAAGAATCATATGGAATCCAGTTTCTGAACTACACTGCTTCATATAACAGCCTTTAACCTCAGTAACTATTGAACGTTTAGAATGTGGCTAGTATGAAGTGAGATGTACTTTAAGTGTACAATGTATACTGAGTTCAAAAACTTATGCAGTATGAAAATAGTGAATATTTAAAAATTTTTAAATGTATTACAGTAAAAGACATCTTGCCATCAATCCCCTTAAAAATACTCCCCCTATCTTCAGACACACCCATCATCCTTGCCACATTATGAAGCCGTCCTGGAAGTCTTTTTTTGTGATTATCTTAGTCATGCTGTCATGGTTACTTTGATGTCCTGAATCAATTCAAAACCATTTACCTTTTATGGTCATTTAGACTTTGGAGAAGAACCAGAAGTCATACAGTGCCAGATTTGGAGAATAGGGCAGATGAGAATAGGACACACTACAGTGTTCTGACGAGGCTCTCTTTCCATTTGATAGCACATGGCAGCAGCATTCATTGTATTTTTCAACACATCTTGTAAAGACATTCATAAAAGAAGACTTCCAGAGCAGCTTCAGAAAGCAGCAAGGATGATAAGATTAAGTGCTCTGAAGAGAGGAGACATGTTTTGAGGGGGATTGATAGCAATGTATCTTTTACTGTAATAAATGTTTTTATCTGAACATTCATCATATATTTGATCACCTTCTGTAGTATGTAAAAAAGAATAATTTTATATTGATTACATGTTAAAATTATAATATTTAGGGCTGGAGGGTTAGCTCAGTGGTTCGGCGCCTGCCTCGCAAGCTCAAGGTCCTGAGTTCTCGGTAACCACATATAACGCTGGACGTGGAGACTCACACCCACCAGCAATTAGTACCACATACCACAGTGCTGGGGTGTGGTGGCTCATGCCTGTAATCCCAGCACTCGGGAGGCAGAGGCAGGAGGATTGCTGAGTTCGAGGATTGCCTGGGCTCCATAGTGAGCTCAGAGCCAGCCTGAACTACAAAGTGGGACCCTGTCTCAAAAAAACAAACAAACAAAAATCATAATATTTAGATTTCTGGTTTATGCAACAACATTTAAATTAATTTCACCTTTTACTTTTTTAATATGCCTACTAGAAAAATATCAGTTATATATGTGGCTTACACTATATTCCTGTCAGATATTGCTGGTATAAATAATGATAAAACTTGCTTTCACAAAGAAGAGAGATTCCTTAAACTGGAACAAGAAGAAAGTTGGCTAGAATGTAAGAAAAGCCCAATGTTCATGGATTTCTGAGAATAGTATCTATTTTCACCCTATTCTGGCACAAGTTTTGGAGAGATGTAGCTGAAATATCAGGGTCTACCTGCAGGAGCTCCCAGCACTCGGGAGGCAGAGGCAGGAGGATTGCTGAGTTCGAAGCTTGCCTGGGCTACATAGTGAGGTCAGGGCCAGCCTGAACTACAAAGTGAGACCCTGTCTCAAAAAAAAAAAAAAAGAATATATCTTTGAAGTTAGTAACAAGGAAGTTTTGCACTTGAATCTGATATGACACAACTCACCTGTGTGCTAAAACCTCAGTCTTTTCCATCTCCATTTGTTATAGGAAAATCCAATCTGGGCCTGATTGGTAAAGGCAGAGGAGTATCTTTGACTGCCTGGAAATTCAGAAGAAGACTGAAATAAGTCTACAGGTGCCATCCACTGATGACTCAGCAGGACTGACTCTTGTTCTGGTGGGAGCAACATAATGAATGATCAGAAGCCCTAGAAACCTTCAGGAACATACTACAGATAGTAATGATATTCACAATGTAGATTCTCAGCAACACAGCATAGGCATTAATCAGAATGGATAACAGCCACAAACATTGGCCCAATTATTCCATGATAGACCAACCAAACATCAGCTGAATCAAGAGCACCCTTTTCTTTCTGTAACATCCTCTTCAGACTCACTCATACAAATTACTCAAGGTAATTTCATGCTGGTAAGATTCTGACCATGCATATGTTGCATATGTCAAAGTAAATGCAGCTATCAGCCATGCTATCTAAATCAATGCTATGTATATAAGTAAATGCAGCTAGGTAAATAAATGGACCTTTACTAGGATTATTGCAGAGAAGTTCTTGTTTGAAAGTGGGAATCTTTTCTGAGAAACTTTATTGCTAAATTCAGTAAGTTCTCCTGAAAAGTCAATAGAGATTCTTGACCAAGGCATATTGGTCACCCTATGAAATGTTAAAAGCCTTTGATGAATTATAAAGGAAAAGGCTGACCTAAAATTAGTTTCTTCTGTTTTCAATAATTGGAATAAGATCTAGGTAACCAAAATTAGTATCCAGCCACTGTTTTCCTCTGAATACTCTTGGAATGGCTGTCTTTAGTATGAAAAGAGGAACATATTTAATATTTTCTGAAATAAAAAGACTACACAGGAATAGGAATTCCTGGGGTAATTCACACTCTGGGATGGCACCAATTACCCACCATGTGACATTCAATCCAAACACTTGCATCTCTAGCAGAGCAAAATACAGCAACCTGAAAGAAGGGCCCCACTTAACAGGAACTTAGCATGAACTGAGGGAAAGTAACCCTTTTGCCTAAGCTTGTCCCAGATGAGTAGAGCTGAAAGATTAACCCAGCTTTCAGAAGGCAGTACAAACTCATGCACAGTCTGGCAGTCTTTTATGCAGGATGAGATAGGGAAAGGCAATAACACAGGAGCCAGAAAAGCAGTAACATTCTTTCTTGTCTCTCTTAAGTGATCCAATTAGTGACTGGGATTTCAGTGAGCAGATTACAGTCTGCCAAGCAAAGCAATGTTCGTGGAAGTTGTTGGATATTTCTTCACATTCTGTTGCAACTTTTGGATGCCCTTTTTAAATATTTCCAAAAATGCATGATTTCTCTCTTTCTCCAAGAAAAGAAATTATTGAGTAAAAGTCAAGCCTTTGTGCCACAGTTCAGTCTTCTAAAGAAATTCAGATATCTTGAGTATTAAAAAATAATATTTTATAGCTGCAAAAAATTTAATCTATTTCAGATACTGAACATAGTATTGTGTTGAGCTACATCTTTTGAAAAAGCCACTTGAAATATTTATCTGGCATTATCTGTATGCCATTTCTCATTTCAAAAACCATGTAAGCACCGCTTTCTTACTTCACTGTAAAAGACCTGTATTTCTCCCTATTTCCAAAACATCTGCTAAAGATGCTATATGTTTAAAGGTCATAACCTGATAATTTTTTAAATATTCACTGCTTGAACAATGAGAAGAAGGAAGCATACCCAACTTATTTTATTCTTAATACACATTTCCAAACTGTCCATTAAGTTAGTTCACAACTATTCATATCCACAAAGTTAATTGTTCACAATACATCTTTTCCAGCCAACATCACAGTTTACAGAACAATGATTAACAAAATTCAGTGATTGCCAGTGATAAATAGGGTAACTCATCAAATATTTCCCCTTCATAGATGTCCTGTTGCAACATGAAATTGCTGTTCTACATATATAATAGTAAGTGTTCTTTAACACCATTTATTTCTTTTCCTATTCTCCCCTTCTTTCTCCTCTGTTCTCTCCATGAGAATTGAACCCGAGGTCTTTGTGCTATGCAATAACCCCAGTCTTCTTGTGTTTTTTGTTTTCAGGGGTTTTTTTCCCCCTAAGACACAGTCTCAGACACCAAATTTTGTGGGCTGGACTTGAATTGAAGAGTGCTGGGATTATAGGCATGCACGACCATGTCCAGCTAAACTTTCATGGTACCAAAAATGTTATTTGATGAAACAATTTTGCCAATAGCTCATTCTGCTATCTGTTAGTTAAATCTTACTTTCAGCTGATCTTTTAAGTTTTAAAGCAACAAGGAAATTTGTATCTGCTCTCACTGCAGGGAGTGTACCTTTGAAAAACAGCTTTGTGATTTTGATTTTCTTTGAAATTTTCATTGAAAGATTTATTCCTTTATCAACAAATTATTTAATTACTATTAAACTCAAGGATTTGTGTTAGGTATTGGAAATAGTACATCAAATAAAGCAAAAGTCCCTGCCCTCCTAAAATTCACATTTCCCATCAATTAGAAACCATTGTTCAGTGTTTGCTTTAGGAAATGTCAGTTGAAGTAAGATGTCTATCCTTTGTTTAACAATGACATGAACTCTTGAGAAATGTTATAAATGATAACATTCTGGGGACCAACATTAACATATCACCCATTCAATAAAATCCAACTTGCAGATTTGTGTTATACTTCTTTGTTTTCTTTTTTACTTTTTTTTATTCTCTCTTTTCTTCTTTCTTTCTTTCTTTTCTTCTGGCTGCTCATGTAAAGTCTCATACAGATGTATAATCTACATCTGGACTAAAGTCCTAATTCTGTTTACTTATTTACTTAAATTGTAGTATTTAATATACTATTTTATCATTATTTCATACTTCACCAAACACTTCAGAAACACTGATCTATCTTTTAAAATAATGGCTATAAGACAACACTATTACAGTGTGCAAAAACACAATAAAAACACAAAATTAGCACATGAAAAAATTTTAAATTAGGTGTGGTGGCACATGCCAGTATTTGGGAGGCAAAAATAGGAAGATTAAGAGTTTGAAGATGACCTGCATTACATAATGAGACCGTGTCACAAGAGAAAAAATAAATAATTTTCATTGTCATGATCTGCAACCTAATAAATACAGCCAAAACAATCTATCCCTGGAACTCACATGCAACTTTTAAGAGTGTAATGGTTATTAGAAACATAAAAGGATTTTAAGAAACACACACACTTCCTATCTGGTTACACTTTTGGGTGCTTAAAATAATTTAGGACATTCATAAATATTTATGCACCAAATTCTAGTATACCCAACTATATAAAACAAATATTAATGAACATGAAAAACCAGGTAAGCACTAATACAATAGTAATGGGGGACCTCATTAACCCACTATCACAAACAGACAGAATGAGTGGACAAAAAATCATTAATGGAATACTTGAACTGAACTAAACTTTTAAACACACAGACTTAATATATGTCTACAGAGTATTTCACCCCACAAAGTCCGAATATACATTATTCTCAGCTACTCATGGATCAATCTCCAAAATAGACCACATACTAGTTGATAAAGCATGTTTAAGTAAATGCAAAGGAACTGAAATTGTTCACTGTATACTTTCACAACACAGTGTCTTGAAATTGGAGATAAATAGCAAGAGTAATTCTAACAACCTCACAAACACATGGAAATTTAACAACACTCTCCTGAGAAATCAGTCTCACAGAAGAAAGTAAAGAAGAAATTAAACAGTTTCTACAATTAAATGATAATCCCAATACAACATACAAGATTCTATGTGACACAATGAAAACAGTTCTACAAGGGAAACTCATAGGAGTGAATGCCCACACCAAGAAAACAGAGCAAGCTCAAATAAACAACCTAATATTGAATCTCAAACTACTTGAAAAAGAGAAGCAAGATAGACCCAAAGCTCATACAATGGAGAAAATTAAAAGGAATAGAGAAGGAATTAATACAATGGAAACTAAGAGAACTTTACAAAAAAATCAAGTAATCAAGGAGTTGGTTTTTTGAAAGAATAAATAAAATTGACAAACCCTTAGTCAACCTTATTAAAAAAGGAAGGAAAAGGCTCAAATCCGTGTAAACAGGAATGAAAAGAGGAAGTTCCCCACAGATCCAGCAGAAATTCACAGGATACTATGCACCTACTTTGAGAAGGTATACTCCAGTAAGATAGAAAACACAAAAGAAATGGATAGATTCCTAGGCACATATAAATTCCAAAGTTGAACTAAGAAGATACAAAAATGCCAAACATCCCAATATCAATCTGTGAAATTGAAAATGTAATTAAAAACCTACCAAAAAAGAAAAGCCTTGGTCCTGATGGCTTTACTGCTGAATTCTACAAGTCTTTCAGAGAAGAGCTAATGCCACTACTCCTCAAAGTCTTTAATGAAATTAAAAGGGAAGCAGTACTCCCACATTCATTCTGGAAAGCAACCATTACATTGATTCCAAAAGGAGAGAAAGACCCAACCAAAAAAGAGAACTACAGGCCAATCTCCCTAATGAACATAAATGCAAAAAATTCTTAATAAGATACTGGCAAATAGAATACAGAGGAACATCAATAAGAGCATACACCTTGACCAAGTTGGATTCATTTTAGGTATGCAAGAATGGTTCAACATATGTAAATCAATAAATATAATATATTAAATTAACAGATTCAAGGACAAAAACCATATGGTCATCTCAATCAATGCAGAAAAGCACTGGACAAAATCAACACCCATTTATTATTAAAAAGCCGCTGATAATTGGAATAGATGGTCTTTATCTCACACTGATAACACCTATTTATGGGAAACCAATAGCCACGGTTATCTTAAATGGTCAAAATTGAAACTTTTCACAGTAAGATCAGGAACAAGATAAAAATGTACACTATCACCACTCCTGTTCAATATAGTGCTGGAAACATAAGGCACACCAATTAGACAAGAAAAATAAACAAAAGGAATAAAGATAGGAAAGGAAGAAATTAAACTGTCGTTATCTGCTGATGACATGATACTCTATACAGAAGATTCTAAAAGCTCAGCCAAAAGACTGTTAGACTTAATCGCCAGATTTAATAGCTACCTGGATACAAGGTCAATACTCAGTAGCCACTGTATACACAAATAATAGACTAGTGAGAGAAAAATTGAGGAGTCAGTCCTTTTCACAATAGCATAGAAAAAATGAAATAGCTAGGAATCAAAGGAGGTAAAAGAACTCTGCTCCGAAAATGACAGCACTCTCAAAAAAGGAGATTAAAGAGGGTGTCAGAAAATGGAATGACATCCCTTGTTCCTGGATAGGAAAAACCAATATAGTCAAACTGGCTGTACTCCTACAACTACTATACAGATTCAATGCAATCCCTATTGAAATCCCAATAGCATATTTCACAGATCTAGAGAAAATAATAAAAAAAAATTCATCTGGAACCAGAAGACACCTAGAATAACAAAAGCAATCCTAGGAAACAAGATTATGGCAAGGGGATATCACAATTCCCAACCTGAAAATATACTATAATGCCACTGTGATAAAAAAAAAAAAACAACATAGTAATGCCAAAGAAACAGAACCAAAGATAAGTGGAACAAACTAGAAGATCCAGAAACAACCCCAGATGCACTAAGCCACCTCACCTTTGACAAAGGAGCCAAATATCCTCAGTGGAGGAAAGACAACCTATTTAACAAATGGTGCTGGAAAAACTGGGTTTCAATTTGCCAAATATTAAAGCTGGATTTATTTCCTTCTCCATGCACCAAACTAAATGAAAGTCAATTAGAGATCTAAATGTTAAAACAGAAACACTAAACCTGCTGGGAAATAGGGTAAGTAGAACTCTTGGTGACATTGGCATAGGGAAAGACTTTAGGAACCATATCTCAGCAGCACAGGAACTAGCAGAAAGAATCAACAACTGGGATCTCATCTTATTAAAAAGCTTCTGCACAACAAGGGAAACCATAAACAGAGTAAAAAGACAACCTACAATATGGGGAAAAAAATTATCAGTTTTTTCTCAGACCAAGGACTACTATCTAGAATATACAAAGAGCTTTAAAAATTCAGGCCCCCAAATTTAAAGACCCAATTCAAAAATGGGCATCTGAAATGAACAGACATTTTTCAGATGATGAACTAAAACCAGCTAAGAAACATATGAAGAAATGTTCAACATCGCTGGCCATTCAAGAGATGCAGATGAAAAAATACTGAGATTCCATCTCACTCCACAAAGAATGGCTGCTATCATGAAATCAACCAACAACAAATGCAGGGGAGGCTGTGGGAAGAAAGGAACTCTCCTCCACTGTTGGTGGGAATGTAGACAGACTGGTGCAACCACCATGGAGATCAGTGTGGAGACTCTTTAAAAAACTAGGACTTGAGGTCCCATTTGACCCTGCTATTCCCCTGCTAGGTATATACACAAAGGAGTCAAAAGAATCATACTGCAGTGACATATATGCACCCATGTTTATAGCAACTCAGTTTGTGATAACTAAATAGTGGAAACAGCCCAAATGTCCATCAAAGGGAGACTGGATAAAGAAGATGTAGGGTTTCTTTTTTTTTTAAATAAAATGTAGTATTACCTATAGTGATAAATTTGAGTCATTTATACTCAAATGGATGTACCTTGAGAATATACTCATAAGTGAAATAAATAGGACACAGATGTGTAAATACTACTTCTTTTCTCTAACATGAAAAACTGAAGGTGTGAATGAATGCCAAAAAGAATGTTGATAATGTAAAATAGAAAATATGCAGAAGGAAAATACATTCTAGGAAAGGTGGATAGAGGAAAAGAAAGAAAGGAAAGAAAAAAATTGATAGTAAAAAAGGAAACAAATCTTAATGTATATAGGGGTGGAGGTTGTAGGGAGGACAAGAGAAAAAGGAAAAATTAGAATCAAAATGCATCATGTATAGGGGCAAATTCTCAATGTTGAATGTGATCATAATATATGTATAAAATGTACCAATAAAGTCAATTAAAAATTATACCCCTAGGAATATTTTATGTATGTTATATAATTAAAAGAAGGATGAGTTTCCGTTGATAATTTTATGGCTTTGAGTCACTTTAGGATCATGAATTTCATGGCTCTGGTGGATATATTCCCTGTCAGCCTCTATTTCTGGTTCGTGTTGGCTCCCTTCCTATTCTCATCTTTTGTATGGGAGATTCTGCTCTTGGCTTCAGTGTCAAATCAGGTAGTTCAAAAAATCAAATATTTATCAAGGGCCTATTATTTACCTATTATGTGTAAGAAATACATAAGCAAGTTTGAAGATGTCAAGAAAGTTGAACTTACTTTACAAAAAAATGTAAATCATAAATATACACTACCAAATTTTGATATCTTATAAATTATTCAAATAGTAGTCTGCTATTATTTGAACCTTTGGTGTTTTCCAAAGGTCCAATCATTAAAGGCAATATTCACAGATTGTGGAGCCTTTAGAAGGGGAAGACTAGTGGGAAGTCCTTAGGTCATTGGAGATATACCCTTCAAAGGAACTGTACAGCACTGTTACCCCTCTGAGTGTTGTCATCTGGCCTGATGTCTTGCCATGATGTGTGCCATTGTCCAAAAGCAAAAAGGCCAACTTATCATGACTGAAATCTTCACAACTGTGAGCCAAAACAATCTTTTCTCTGCATAATTTGATTTGTTATAGCACTGAAAAGCTGACTAGCACACAATCTATAACAAAATTAAAAGATATATAAGAAAGCCATATGGTCTTGTTTTAAAGACTTAAGCCATAATGGTCAAGCACAAAGAACACACAATGAGGCTTTGGTTGGTAAAACTGTTACTCTGACAACTTCACCATTTACTAATTGTGCATCTTAAGAATGCACAAGCTTCTCTGAATGGCATAAAAGGAATCATAGGTGACACACACATGAGACATCTGTTACATATATGTCATATATATCTGCATACATAAATGCATTCACATATAAGATACATACATATTCCAATTTAAGCCAGACAGACAGAAATTTAAGCCAGAGGCAGGAGGATTACTGTCAGTTCAATGCTGGCCTGGGCTAAATAGTAAGTTCAGGGTTAGCCTGAAATCCTGTCTCAAAAAACTAAAACAAACAAACAAATATTCTGAAAGTTCTACAAAATATTCTAATATAAAAAAGTAAATGCCAAATTCCTTACATTTACAGTTTTGAGATCTAGAGATTTTGTTTCCCGGACCCAGCCTGCAGCTTGGAAGCAGCTATTTAGTTTAACACCCTCCCATTCATTTATCTGTAAAATTAAGGCACTAGATTAGAAGATTTTCTGTTGAAGGGAGAGGTTAAGGAGTCTGGAAGAATTGAGAGGCAAATATTGTTAGTTATCTCTTGATAGCTGTTCTTTTAATTTCTGACAACAAAAACCTCAATTTCTAGCTTATCCATTTCTGCTTAGCTAAATACCTACCTGTTTCCTTTCCAGCTAGAAGTGCCTTGGCTTTGTCTAAATCTTGTATATAATTTCCAAGAAGTTTCTGCAAAGAGAGGGAGTGTCCTTTCCCCGTCACTTCATCCTATGGATGGGATTGAGATGTGTTGGATAAAGGTCCAGCAATTATGCTAGAAAATGAGGATGTGGGTGGCAAAGTGTTGTCATTGTGAGGCTGTACATGGGAGGGTGAGGCACAGAGTCACAAATGTACACCAGACTCTGGGGAGGTATCTGGAACACTTCTGTTTGATGAATGCAGTATAAGGCATCATATAGCACAAACAGTGGAAGAGGTTTGTGGTGGCTTCTGGGGATTGGTCTACGGTTGTCAGAGGAGGGGCCCAACATTGAGGAGGACCAGGCAATCTCCAGCCGGGGCATGCCCTTTAGCTCAACTCTCACTTTGGTCTCAACTTAGTCTATGGAGGGCCAAGAGCTCTCTCAGGACCTCAGAAAATGGTGTGCAGTGCAGTTGGTTCGGCCAGACCTGGATTTTGCCGTCATCTCCTCCCCTGTGTTTAGACCTGATGGCCTCTGCTAACCATATGACATTTTTATGGGTCTGGTCAGATGGGGTGACCATAAATTTAGCCAACAAGTCAATGAATTTAACTTAGACAAGCCTATTGTGAATCCTTCCCAAATGGAGCCCCAGACATTATTAAAGGTAACCACATCAAAGGACTAAGTCCATTTGGGACTATAGGTTGACAAGGGTACCATGGGTATCATAGAAGAGAGCCGAAGCTTGTCCAAGGGCATGCACGGTATTTTGAGCAAGTTGATTAACAGTGGTGCCAATGGAGATCTGGTTGTGCAAGGTGGCTGAAGCATTGGCTGCTGCAGAGGCTGCAGTAACTATGGATACAATGATGGCAATGATGGCTGAAGCACCTAAATCACATTTTCTGTGTGGGTAAAGCATAAGGTTAAACAGGGGGGTCACTGCCCAACCAGTCCTCAGTAAAGGGTGGGCACACAGGTGCTGAAAGACAAAATTGTTGAGTTGGGGGTATAGGACACACAGTACAAGTCACCACACAAATAAGAGGTTCCAGAGACTCCAGAGAAGGAAGCATTGGCCCCAAGAGCAAGGGAGATGGGTCAGAGTTGTAGGTCGCTAGGGCAGAGGAAGAGTCAGTTGGGAGGTGAGGTAGAAAAGCAGACAGAAGAAGGAGAAACATTTCCATGAGACTCTAGGTGGATGCCATCAATGACTATAAGATAAATGGCGGGGTCATTGCCAAAGGGGCAAGGAAAGAAGGAATTTCAGTAGATCATGACTAGAAGAGAGGGGTTGGGAACTGGGGCTCATGCTCATCAATGACTATAAGATAAATGGCAGGGTCATTGCCAAAGGGGCAAGGAAGGAAGGAATTTCAGTCGATCATGACTAGAAGAGAGGGGTTGGGAACTGGGGCTCATGCTTAAGTTACCGTGGCCTGGGAGTTGAGGGTGAGCTCAGCACACAGGAGGACCACCAGCATTGGCCCTGGTATGGGATGGGGGGGTGCCTGAAGGGGTCAAAGCACAAGCTTGCTCACGGAGGTCTTTTATATCTCTCCAGGTGGCCTTATTGGGGTGTCCTGGCACTGGACAGCATCAACATTTTGGGGGCCATTCCTGAAGTGAGAGCCTCCTCATTTGGCCAATTTGTGGATCGGGTGGCAGTGTAAGGATTGACATCTTTTGTAGGGAACCACCATTCTGCAGGCTGAGCTGCTCCCAGGAGTTGCAGTCCAAGCTTTGGTTGAGGTAGAGAAGGCCAGTGTCCTCCACGTGGATCCAGTTATTCTTGTGAAGAGGCTTGTGGTAGATGCCGTGGAGGTGCTGGCCCAGGTAGAAGCTGGGCACCTCTCTGGGCATATCTCGCAGGGCATGCATGTAGAGCAGCAGGGTCCCATCTAGCTAGTCCAAGTACTGCCGCTTCCAGTAGGTGTCCCTTGGGAGATAGAGTCTCAGAGGGGCTTCTCTGATCAGTGGCAGCATCAGCAGGAGCCACAGCCCCATGGCGCCAGACATCGCCTTTGCCATCACCTCTGGAGGCTGGGGATGAGGGTCGGGAACTGTGTGCAAGTGGGGCAGTTTAAGGGGTGCAGTGGAGGGAGGGGCCAGTGATCCATAGGGGGCGGTGCCTATGTGTCCCATGGGAAGAGAAGGGGCACAGGGGCCATCTTGGAATTGTGCAGAGTAGAAGATATTTCCCATATTCAGAGAGGTAAAGTCAGTGAAAGAAGGTGAAAGGGGGCCCAACACCTTAAAGAAGCGGCCTGCTGAGCCCCAGGGAGAGATGCAGCCTGCTGAACTGCAGGAGGAGACAGGGCCTGCTGAGCTGCAGGGAGGAGGAATTCCCCACAAAAGTGGGGGCACTCACCTAAGAGGCTAGCCGAAAGATTATCAGAGTGCCCCGAGTGCCCCATGTCTGGGTGCCAGTTGTCCTTGCGGGGCTGCGTGCGGGAGGGTGAGGTGCAGAGTCACACATGGACACCAGACTCTAGGGAGGTTTCTGGAACACTTCTGTTTAATCAATGCAGTGTAGGGCATTACACAGCACAAGTGGTGGGAAGGGTTTGCAGTGGCTATTGGGGTTTGGTCTATGGTTGTCAGAGGACGGGCCCCACATTAAGGACTAGAGACTGGGCAATCTCTAGCCATGGTGTGCACTTTAGCTCAATGCTTGCTTGGTCTAAGTTTAGTCTACCAAGGGCCAAGGGCTCTCTCAGGACCTCTGAGACTGGTGTGTGGTGCAGCTGGCTCAGCCAGACCTAGATTTCGCTGTCAGCAAAGTAGCAAACTAGAAGAAAACTGGTCCCTCACAGATTTGTTAGGTCACTATATTCACCTGAACTGCCTAACTCACTTTCTTTTATATGAAACAGAACAGATCACATAAACTAGTGGTGGCAAACCTACTGCAAGTGTGCCACGGTAGGCTATTTGTAACTATTAAAAGGTTTTCCATCACTGACATAAGCCATTGTTCTTTTCCTTTTTTTTTTTTTTTTTTT
>PVIC010001834.1:0-19695 GCA_004025085.1 Thryonomys swinderianus | reverse complement strand
TAAAACACTGGCCTTATGAAAAGTAAAAAGAAAAAGTCACTTTAGACTGGCCTGAGAGTTTACTCTGTTTAAAATCTTTTATTTTCTAGATGGAAAAAGTTTACAAATCAACCCAAGAATAAGCCATGGCTCTTGATTTGATCTTTGAAAAGTTTGTCAACAATAACAAATATCTAGGGCTTATGAACGTATTTGTCATCAGTGCACCTGCCTTCTCTCCCTGGCATTTTCCTATCATTGAGATCAACCAGAAAAATCTAAACATTGTGAGTTTCAAATTTGATTAGTTTGAAAGGAGAGGTCACTGAAGCAAGTTTCCCAAGGGACTCCTTTTTTGTTTGTTTTTCCCAGTTTCCTAAGTTTGACTAAATCTATATGGTTAATTTAAATATGCTCAAGGGAATTAAGAAGAGCTCTTGGAATCTGAAGTTGTGAGATACCTGTAATCCCAGCATTCTGGGAGGCTCAGGCAGGAGGATCCAAATTTAAGATCCAACTGAGTAATTTAGTGACTTAGTAAAATCCAATGTCAGCATAAAAAATAAAAAAGAGGGGCTGGAGATTTAGTTCCATGCTTCCGGCACCTGCCTCTCAAATGCAAGGTCCTGAGTTCAATACCCAGTAACTACATACAGTACTGGGCGTGGTGACTCACACCCATCAGCAATCAATACCACATACCACAGTGATGGCCCAGGCCTGTAATCCCAGCACTCAGCAGGCAGAGGCAGGAGGACTGCTGAATTCAGGGTTTGCCTGGGCTACATAGTGAGCTCAGGGCCAACCTGAACTACAAAGTGAGACCCTGTCTCAAAAAATAAATTAATTAATTAAATAAATTTTAAAAATTTAAAAAAATAAAAAAGAATTAGGGTAACGTGTGATGGCACATCTTTGTGATCCTAGCACTTGGGAAGCTGAGGCAGGAGGATGGATCTTTGTGAATTTGAGGCCAGGCTGGGCTACATAGTGAGTTCAAGATCAGCCTAAACTACACAAGGAAACCCTATCTCAAAACAAAACAAAGAGTTAGAGATGTACTAGGGCTTCTTTCTTCAATCCTCAGTCTCAGGAAAATAAATAAGTAAATAGAGAACGGCTCTGACAAGTAGAAAAATTTAAAAATCATTCGCTCTTTGTTACTATAGTTTTATATGGCTTTGTAACTGGTTAGTATTTGCTCATAATCTTATAAAAGAAGCATTTAAAATTATTTTATCTGAATATCATTTTTAAATAACACATATGTTCATCATTCTTAACTAGACTAGTTTCTGCTGCCTCAAAGAGGGACCAAAAAGGTCCAGTCTATTAAGTGTTGTGCTGTAGGTGACTGTTTTAACTGCTTTGTTTCACAGTTTCCTAGATTCCTAAAAGTTCATTTGCTCTAATATATCAGTGTTATTGAAAACTAATTTTATACTAATTCTATTATAAAATAACTATCAATGAAAATTGTGCTGAACTATGAAATATGAAAGAATAGCGAATCCTGTTTTTCCATTTTCTAAAATTAAAAAGTCCTATTTTTAGTAATAGCTATAAATATTTCCTGGGTATACTTTAACAATCATGCATTAAGAACTAAAAACCACACTCTCAACACAATAAATTAATATGTAATAAAATAGTTTCATTGGAAAAAGTTGGGATATGATAATGATGTAATCATAACATAGCCAGAAATTTTGGATTCATTAATGAAAATAGACACAATTTTTAAAAATTATTTTAATAATAGTAGAGATTTCCAGAAATAGATGTCAAAAAAGATTCAAAAATAACTTCCTTCTTTGTTTTGTTGTTATTGTTTGTGTAGTTCTGGAGATCAAATCCAAGGTATTTTACCACTGAGCTACATCCCCAGTCATATTGGTTTATTTAAATTTTGTGAAAAGTTCTAAGTTACCCAAGTGCAACTTGACTTTGCCATTCTCCTGCCTCAGCCTACCAAAGTACTAGCATTATAGGCCTGTGCCATAATGCTCTGCTCTCCTTATATTTTATTTCCATCCCATTTGACTTTTTCTTTATTGTGGTCATATGTGCCATTATTTATTATCTCAATAGTTCACTAAGGTTTCTATGTTGCTGAGATTTCAGTGATTTAAGTTTATTGCATTTAAGGGCCCTTTTCAATAAAAATATCTGTAGACTTCAAAACTCTTAAAATTGTTAAATGCTTGTGCCTCCTTTAATGATTACTAAAAACCATTGGGCCTCAAGTGCGGGGAAACCAGGCTGATAAAGAAAATAAAATAAAGTGTCTGAACCAGAGAAAATTCTCAATAAATATTGATTTCCTTTACTTCGTCTCTTCTGATCAGAACACATACTTATAGAACTGTTGATTAAATTAACAAAGAATAAGTATGAGAGAAGATAGTATTAATCACTTGTATTTTCTGGAATGTCTAGTTTTTAATCCAACATTAAATTAGTTTCTTCAGAAATCTCTCTCGAGTTAACAGAGGCCACAAAGAGAGAATTTCTTTTTTAAAAGTCCAATACTGGGGGCCAGAGATTTAGCTCAGTGGTTCTGGCCCCTGCCTAGCAAACACAAAATCCCAATAACCACATACAAAAATACTGGGCATGGTGGCTCACACCCACCAGCAATCAGTACCACATACCACGATGCTGGGTGTGGTGGCTCACTCCTGTAACCCCAGCGTTCGGGAGGCAGAGGCAGGAGGATTGCTGAGTTCGAGGCTTGCCTGGGCTACATAGTGAGCTCAGGGCCAGCCTGAACTACAAAGTGAGACCCTGACTCAAAAAAAAAAAAGGTACCAGGCATGGTGGCTCACGCCTGTAATCCCAGCACTCAGGAGGCAGAGACAGGAGGAGTGCTGAGTTCGAGGCTTGCCTGGGCTACATAGTGAGCTCAGAGCTAGCCTGAACTACAAAGCGAGACCCTGTCTCCAAAAAAAAAAGGAAAGAAAAGAAAAAGTGAGGGAGGAATTTAGCTCAAGTGGTACCGTGCCTACCTTGAAAGCACAAGGACCAGAGTTCAATCCCCAGTACCGCCAAAAAATGAAAAAGTCCAATACTGGTTATATCACTTGACTATTTTTATGAGAGTCAATTTCCAATTAAGACAACTGAGTAATCTTTTCCAGCATCTTCTTGTTTATAAAAGTCCCTGTTCTTTCTAAGATAGGAACATCTAATACCTTTTGTACTTATTCACTATGGTAAAGAAGCCATCTATCAGCTTGTTTCATTTGAAAACTTCAGCAGTAACTACTTGGAGACTGACTCACACCCACTATCTCTCCTCAAATCTATTCAATCCCATACTTTATAAGGGCACACTGATGTTTCCATAGCTAGTCTGTGCAGACTCTAGGAGCTTCTAGGGAATTTTAAGGGAATATCTCCTGTTTGTGTACTGAAACCCTAGAAATCATGTCAAGAGCAAGGCCTCTAGTTGTAGGTTGCTAATAATCCATAAAGTATTTTAAAAATTAAAAAACTGGAAGAGTTCACAGAAAAATTAGTATGCCATGTCACAGATGTGTTATTTACTCTAGGTAAGAATACCCAGAAGTTCAGGGAAATAATGAATGATGATTTGGAATTCCTAAAAAGCTTATATTTCCACACAAAGGAAACTCAGATGTCATGGCTTACCCAAACATTAACTTGGGACCTCTGCTAGTTAAGTTGGGCTTTCCTTCCCATCCCCTTTTGCCTTGCCAGAGACTGTATGTGGGCCAACAGTGGGGTGACTAGAAAGCAAAGCAGTTAGTTTCCAATTATTTCTAGTCTTTGAAACAAGGAAAGTTCACCTCTTCCTCTAGACATAGGATGATTGCCTTTGGGTTTCAACTTTAAAAGAAGCACTTAAATAAAAAATTTACATTTTGTGGAGAAAAGAGCAAGTACAAAAAAGTATTTAGAACTGGAAAAGGTCTTAGACAATATTTAGTTTAATCCTTTTTTTTTGTACCAGGGATCGAACTCAGAACCTTGTGCTTATAAGGCAGGCACCAAAACCACTGAGCTAAATCTCTGGCCCTTACTAAATTTATTGATGAATAAAGAGAAAAGATATAGCAATGATGTATGCAGCTTTAGGTACAAAGAGGTAGAAGGTATGAGGTAAGAATGGTGCTAAGGAATGGTGGGAAGACCATGAATTTTGTAGTTGACAGTGACATTAGTTAATGTTTCATATATATACATATATATATATGTATATATGGTGGGAATAACTTGCCTTCTAGAGTTCTGTTGTGGCATATTTATTATTGTCATTATAGCTGGAGTATTTGACTCCTGTTATTGTACAGTATATGACACCATTAATACAGCTAGCCAAAAAGATTCAAACATTTGTTTAAAATATAAGATTCCAAATGAAATAAATTGTGTATAAAATCAAGTAATGTTTTAAAAACAGTCACTAATTATTAACTGACCACACCCAGTCCTTTCTAGATGAAATAAAATGTTTCACCGTTCTCAATGATTTTAGCTCTTTTTAGATACACACCACTCAGTATAAAGAGCTGTGACAATGGACTTTTTTTTTTTTTTTTTTTGGAGACAGGGTCTTGCTTTGTAGTTCAGGCTGGCTCGGAGCTCACTATGTAGCCTAAGCAAGCTTCGAACTCAGCAATCCTCCTGTCCCTGCCTCCCGAGTGCTGGGATTACAGGCGTGAGCCACCACATCCGGCATTGTGGTATGCGGTGTTGATTGTTGGTGGGCATGAGTCTCCATGCCCAGCATTGAATGTGGTTACCGGGGATTGAACTCAGGACCTTGTGCTTGCAAGGCAGGCGCCAGAACCACTGAGCTAACCCTCCGGCCAGAAAATGAACTTTTTATCAGCAATGCAGAGAGTAACATGGATATAATTTACAATGGAACTTGTCGTTAGCTCCATATGCCATGTATTCATCATTTAGTGGATTCAGCGTCCTATCTTGAGGGCTTCAGTGATCAGGGTAGAAACCACTTACTATTTATGGCTGGACTGAAAATATAAGGCAAGGAAAAGGTAAAGACCTGCAAGACTTGTCTTAAAGTTAGGAGTATAGGATTAACAATGACTTATGTGGCCTCTGTTGTAGAGAATAGGTAAAAGAGGACATAAGGCATATTATTTATGGGTTACAATCATGCATGTTATTCTTGGCTGTCCCACAAAGGACTAGACTGTGGTTAAAAGTAGAGCTTCTCCCTTTTCTTCAGCATGAAGCCTCACACTGGGAAAGTGGTCATTTCTACTGACATGTGATCACTTGGTCTATCTGAACAACAGAATTTTCTCTCAGAAGTCAAATTAATAATTAAACAACCCTCTTCCTGTACTCCTCCTTCTGTCCCTATTGAAAGTAAATGACAAAGAGTTTTCCATTTGGAAAGTCAAAGAATGAGTCCCTTTGTACAAAGAATTTTTATTTTTCTCTAATTTGTTGCTTCAAAAATTATATAAATCTTTTTAACTAGAAGAATCTGGCTTTTTATCCTTCAGTCATCATGATGATGTCAGTGATGAGAATTCTGAAGGGTTCCTCTGGGTGCCTCTATTCCAATCATAATAGTATTAGTTTTACTTTTGTTAGTACATATGCAGTGCATAAGGAGTGTATTCATTGTAAGAAAGTGGTACCTGTATATATCATATCTCAACTCTATTTTTCCCTTTCCTATACCTTTCATTTTTTCCAGTATCAGATTCATTTATTTATAAGACCTTATTATAAAGTTAATTATCATTTATACAGATTGAAACCCAGACTATTTGGCCAAAGAACATATAAAACACATAAAACAGTTGTACTAAGTTAAGGTACACTTTTAGAAATATTGTGTGCACGGCACCGTATTAAGCACATATTTAGCTTTAGAATTCTGACACTGGAGCAAAACATGCAGCCATTTATAAGCTCTGAAATATCAAAAGAGATTATGGACTGAACTGTATCCTCCTGAAACTCAGATGTAGAAGTTTTAACACCCATTCCATCAGAATGTGACCTCGTTTGGAACTAGGATCCTTGAAAGTATAATTAGTTAAGGTCATTAGGCGGGACCTATTACATTGTGGTAGCATTTAAACAAAAGAGAAATTAGGGCACAAATATTCATCCAGCGAGAACAGCACATAAAGATGAAGGCGCAAGTCAACGTGTTCCCTCCATAAGCCCAGGAACACCAACAGGTGATATCAAGCCACGAAAAGATGGAAAGACGTGTAAAACAGAGTCATTTTCACAGTACTCAGAGATACCAACATGGCTGACACCTTATGCTGATTTTGGATTTCTAACCTCCACTATTTAAGCCACTCAGTTTGTGATGTTTCATTTTGGCAGACATGACAAACTAATGTATGAGCCTGCCTTTTTTTTTCCTTCCTTCCTTCCTTCCTTCCTTCCTTCCTTCCTTCCTTCCTTCCTTCCTTCCTTCCTTCCTTCCTTCCTTCCTTCATTTTCTAGCCAACTACATCAAAAGAGACTAAAGTGAAGAATACAATTTTCTGTTTAAGTTATTGATAAGTTTTACTATTTTCTTTAGCATTAAGAAATACAAATACTTGGAGTATTACTCTGCCATAAAGAATGACAAGATTGATCCATTTAGGTGCAAATGGAGACACCTGGAGAATATACTAATAAGTGAAATCAATAGATCACAGACAATTCCCGGATCTTCTCTTTGGCATGAACACCTGTAGATGCAAATGAGTTTTAGAAAGTAGGACAGCTTTTATAGAGTGGAATATTTCTATAGGAAACTTGGTGTGGGAATGTGATGAGGGGAAGGAATAAATATGATACAGAAAGAAAATAAAAGAGCATGTATAAAGGGGGGAGGAGGGAGGAGTGGGTAGGGTTATGGGTAAAAATGAGAATTAACCTGTGGCATATACTGGTACAAATTTCCCAATGTTATATGTGATTTTGAGATGCATATAAATTGTACCAATAAAGAATTCAATTAAAAAAAAGAAATACAAATACTTGTTAAAAAGTATACCCACAACTATGACTAAATTTAGTTATAGAGCCCAAAAGAGGCTGCCCCCACAGCAAGTGTCATGCCTTATCTAAGCACTTCAAATCCAATCAGTGCCTCTTAAAAGTTCAATGGCTCATTTCATTTCACACCCTCAGAGGACTAGTCTTTCTCTTCTTTCTGTGCAGCTTTTCCCTTTCTTTACCAAGGATCTAAATTCTCAGCTTTCTAAAAAGCTTTACTTTGTTTCCAACAAGCACTCATCTACAAAACAGAGCAGGAACAGTGTTCTCTCCTTTTTTCAAGGAATAACTTTATCTGCCCACTACCTTATCCTTTCAACCGGAGAAGAGTCCTACCCCAAGATTTAATGCTTACTATCCTGCCCTTTGATGGGTGTGCTTATAGGATACTGTAGTTGCTCTTCTGAGCTTCTCTATCAGTGGTACAGCATCAGGGTTGTTGACAATTGCCTCTGAACATTTATGCATGTCCATATACTCTGAGTTATTCTTTTTCTCTAAGATGCACTACTAGATACTGATATGTGTATACTGTACTTGTACATTATGTGTATACTTGTATCTGACAAGGTTGCACTAAAACATGGGGTTTCACCCATGTGTATCAATATTTATATATTAATATATTTAAAATCATTCAGACCCCAGAAATGGTGAATGTTTTTAGAGATGCTTCATTCTCATCCATGAAGACCTGAAGCTTCTGTTCATGAAACAGCTAATCCTAGGGCTATGGATTAATTATCCAACCATCCATGGCATCATCATATTTCTCAAAACTATTCTAGGCATGTGGACACTGTTATTTTTGCCTGCCTGATAGTCACTCTTCCCCTTTCCCTACATTTCCTGCTTTTTATCCATGTAGTTTAAGTTTCTTACTTAGGCCTCTACCATTAGTGAAAAGTTATATTCATGACCCAAACCAAGCTAATGGCACTCCATTCAGGACTTCAGGCTGAAGTGGCTGGCAAAGAGAAAGTCTTTCTGTATAACTCTGAGTTGAGAGAATGTAAGTCTTGATTTTCTGAAAGCCACCAGACAGAGTGACTCTCCTAAGGATGAGCCAAGCTGATATACAGATCAAGAGGTGGTAACAAAATGAGAATGTTCTCTTGGCACCATCTACTTCCTGGAAGTTAGCCAATCCTGAGATTCTCAGGTGTATAAGCCAATAAATCCCCTCCACTTAGGTCATTTTAGGATGAGTTTTATGTTACATCAACTGAAAACATCTTGACACACTCATTGCTTCTTTTGACCCTTCTTCTGTCTTCTACTTCTTGCTTAGTATTCAAAAGTTATTTTCATTTCTGTGCATTCAGTTTACATGTTTAGCTCTCTTTTAACTATCTGTGCTGATATAATGTTCACTTCAATATCAATAAATAGGATGTTCAGAGAATATCCTGTTGCTAGTCTTATTCTTTCATTTAGAGAAGTCAGTTGCTCATAAATTTTTCCCTAAAATGCACAATGTTTCTTTTTAGAGTCAGGCAGATGCCACCCACAAGATCAGAAGACAGCATAATTTGTTATAGGCTTATGATCTAGTTAAGAGTTTGATACTGCTGGTACCATCTGTCTGATTTCTAAACATCAGGATGATCTTAATTTGTTTCTAGATGTTGTCAATCAGTTTACCATATGCAGTCTGCAAAACAGAATCCAATGACAACCTCATTTGGGGCCAAGGATAGAGTTTACTTGGTGAAAGCTAGTACATGTCTTTGGTTTTGTAGCTGCTGTAAAAACTGTTCACAGATGGTTATAATGAACAGTAACAACAAAGGAAGAAATAAGTATATTATTCAAAGGCACTGGAGAGGCTACAATCTAATTTCCAAAGAAAGAAGAGGGAATGACAACAATTGGTACCTAGATAATACCTAAAGTGGAGGACACACAAAACCTTTTTTTTAGCACTTTTTATAACACATCCTGCAAAGCAACCAAGCTGTCTTAGATTTGGTAGGGCCTCTGCTCTTTCATTCAGAATGTAAGTATACCATCTACAGTCTTCCTAGATGTCAATCCAGCACCCTTCTGAATGTCAAATATCTCCAGAGACTGTAGTATCTGCCTACTGAAGGGGAACTCTCATTCATGGAATATATCTTCTTGTGCTGAGCAATCACCTCTCTCTATGTAACTGGAAATCATCTGAACATTGTTTAAGGGAAGTTAAAGGTTATATGACCCAATAATTATTTTTTTGTCCCCAGTGATATGCCTTCTGAAACAGAGTATGCAGTCATCTCCTTTGTAATGGCCTTCAAAGAAGGATTGGTGCTCTTCCCGTCACACAAGTTTCTCTGGAATAAATACGCCTATGTGCTTTATTACTTCCTTGTTATAGCCAAGTTCTCTGAAGTGGTATTCTAAGTTCCTGCCTTCTCATTCCACCCTATAATATGAAATAACCTCCCTCAATCTCCCACTACTATTCATGCAGAAGTTAGGTATTTCCTTCTAGGTGCAAAACTAATGGGAAAAGCTTATTTTTTGTACTTTATTCCCCAAAGTACAAGTCACTTGGTTATAAATGGGCTGACAATATTTCTGACAGAGCCAGATATTCTAAAACTAAATTTGTCAGACTTCAATTTATTAGACCAGTAAATAGCATAGAATTGTGCTGTCAGAAAATATCTTAGCAGTTTCTTAGACTTGTATCAGTCATTACATCTTACATACACTAGTTTTTGTATAAGGTGATTTTATACATACTATTTGCTATTCAGTACCACCTTAGGAAGAAAGCACAGCAATATCTTATTTCTACTTTACAGATGAATCACAGTGACTACATAAGTTTAGGTTATGAATATGGTAAAGAGGGTAGGAGTTCTATAACTACTGACTTTTAGTCTCTTGTTTTGGTTTCTCACTAGCCACTGCCCTTTGTCATTGTTTGTGGCCTCTCCACAAACAGCACTACTATATAAGAAACTCTCTGAAAAGGTACCTGTTTAGGATTTCCCATCTGTTGCCTCATTTATCCTCTAATTCAATAACTCAGTGAAAGATGAAATATGGAGCTGTGTAGAGATATAGATAAAACCAGAGAGAAGGAACTGCCTCCAGATGTGTGGGCCCTTGCTCTGAGTAGTCTTTCTTCTAGGAGTAGTCTCTAGTTAGAATTAGAAACTTTCTTTAAATTCTTTCAGCTCAGTATGGATGAGGTCAATAGAAAACTGTAACTTTGGGGGGGCAGCGGAAGTCAGGAATTAATATACCTGGTGTATTCTGAGCAAATGCTCAGTTGAACTCCCCTTGCCCTCTCACCAAACCTAAAGTACAGCCTAAGATTGAGCTAGCTATGGTTTGTGTCTTCTAGCCTCTAGACATTTTATTGATGGTGGATTGGGATTTAACTCTGAAATCAAGATGTTACATAATTTGTTATCCAAATCCCTCTGAGTCTCTGCCTCAGTCTTATTATTGTTGAGAAATTTACAAAAAAAAATTCCCACTAGTAAAGAGGCATTCAGTTTATAAGAACTTCAATTAAGGTATTAGCTATCTATGAGAATTTTAGGACAAGAAACTGGAACATTCTGAAATAAGGAAAAGATTATCCAAAAAGGATGCAAAACAAAATATGAATACTAAAGTAAATTTATTATTAAAGGAATAGAAAAGTCTAAAATTTACTAAGTATAGGTACCAGTAAGGTAAAATTTATAGAGGGAAACAAAACAACAACAATAAAAATCCCTTCTGACCTGATTTTAGGTTAATGTCACTTTGGTTCTCTGGAGAGGTTTTAGTATTGTGAACCTCTTCACAGTGATGTGAGTTGTAAAAACAACAGAACCAACCAACAGGATCCTTGAGCTAACTGATAGGTATGATATTGGTGGTATAGTTAAACTGATTTCCTATTGTTTAGGGCTCAGTGAGACCAGTCTAAATTGTGGTAGGTAAAATTAAGAAGGAAACAAAATAAACTTTAGAGCACACTGTTAAATGCAAAGCACACAGGATTGGAGGTTACAAGGTGGGGTGGAGTCCAGGCTGAATCTCACTAGCTGAGTTGCCTTAACTGAGTAAGTAAACATCTCTAAGGTTCATTGCCTTCAGTATTACAATGAGTCCAATATGGTTTTAATAAATATAAAAGTAGGGCCAGAGGTTTCGCTCAGTGGTTCTGGTGCCTGCCTAGCAAGTGCAAGGTCCTGAGTTCGATCCCTGGTAACCACATACAACATACTAGACCTGGTGATACATGCCCACCAGCAATCAGTACCATATACCGCAATCACAGGTGTGGTGGCTCATGCTTATAATCTCAGCACTCAGGAGGCACAGGCAGGAGAATTGCTGAGTTCGAGGCTGGCCTGTACTACATAGTGAGCTCAGGGCCAGCCTGAACTACAAAGAGACACCCTGTTTCCAAAATAAGTAAGTAAGTAAATAAATAAATCTGTACCATTTTAAATAATGGATCACTAAAGATATTAAGAAAAAATATCTCCTGAAAAAAGGAAGGTTATACAAAGACAAATAAAGCCTCAGGTCAGGCATGATGGTGCATGCCTGTAATCCCAGCATTCAAGAGGCTGAGGCAGGAGGATCGCTGAGTTTGAGGTCAGCCTGGGCTACATAGCAAGACCCTGTTCCAAAAAATAAGTAAATAAAGCCCTTTAAAAAAAAAACAAAAGCAAAATAAACAGTATCATGCTTTGTAGTTCAGGCTGGCCCTGAGCTCACTGTAGTCCAGGCTAGCCTTGAGCTCACAGCAATCCTCCTGCTTCTGCCTCCCTAGTGCTGGGATTGCAAGGGTGAGCCACCACGGCTAGCATGGTGGTGTCTGGTACCAATTGCTGGTGGGCCTGAGTCACCATACCCAGTATTGTTGTTATGTGGTTACTGGGGATCTAACTCAGGACCTTGCTTGCTAGGCAGGCACTGGAATCACTGAGCTATCTCTCTACCCCTAAAGCCTTTATTTTTGCCAATAAAATATATGAAATAAGAATGTGAAGAACTAAATATTTAAGAGAGAACACAAAAGTAGGAAATGGATTGCAATTTAACCTTGCAATCAAGTTGTGAAATAATTAACTTTTTTTCCACTTTTCTTAACTTTATCTCCTGACCATGTATTACTGATATTGAGAAATTTAAAGATTTATAACTTTTTAAGATAAAGACTTAGATCCTGAAAAAAACTAAGTTGAATAAGAAAAGCTATTTTGGCACCAAAGCTAATGTAAATAAATACAGGTTAGAATCTCTAATGTGCTAGTCATTATTGTTATGGTTCTCTAATGCTAGCCCCAGATTACAAATCAAGAGAAAAAATAATACACCTCACTCTGCCTTGGATAAAAAATTGGAAGTGAATATTATTTTTAAATATTTTCTTCTTATTTTATCTGAATTTTTGAAAAGCTGCATTCATCAGCTTTATCTCTTAAAAATGTATAGGTTATATATCTGTAGCCATTTAGACTCTTGTTAAGAACTGAGAGAAACAATGGCCTTTCTAGTTTTGTCCATACATAATTTAAGGGGCCAAATGAAAACTTACCCATTTTTATCCCTTGGGAATTATCAGGTTAGAGTTGAGGGGTCATGTTTTGTTATTGTTTATGTCCTCAATTTTTATTAGTATATGTCTGCAGTATATAACCATTAAATGAAGAGTTCATATATACATTAAAAATTTTAATTTTTTTTTTATTTTTGAGATAGGGTCCCACTTTGTAGCTCAGACTGGCCCTGAGCATGACTCAAACATATCATTCTTTAAGGCAGAGTAATACTCCATTTTATGATAGAGTAATATTCAATTTTACAATAGTCCAGGCTAGGCTAAAACTCACAGCAATCCTCCTGCCTCTCCCTCCCAAGTGCTAGGATTACAGGAGTGAACGACTATGACCAGCATTGTGATATCTGGTAACAGGGATTGAACTTAAGACCTTGTACTTGCCAGGCAGACCCCAGAACCACTGAGTTAAATTCCTGGCCCAACATTTGAATTCTTTTTTCATCCCCTCCCTTACCTTTCCTCCCCACTCTCCTTCCATTTCCTGGCTCAGCCTCCTTGTTTGCCAAACATTATTTTAAAGTAATGTGTTATACCTTCTCTTTCAGCAAATAATAGCTTGGTCTTGTGTGGATGGATAAATCACTAGAACTTAAAATTAACAGGCCTTGGACAATTTGCCAGTACCTATGTGCCAATGTCCTAACCAGCCAATCCTATAGGATTGTACCTGACAGACAAATCAGAGACATGAGGTAACTCAGCTTCATTCAAATAAACAGTCCCTCAGAGTAAATCAAATAAAGTAGACAACTATGGGCCACTTTTGAAATGTGAATTCTGAAAGAAACATGGCAGTTTACCAAAATGTTTGTGAAGAACAGCACGATTTCATCTCTCCCAATAGTTACTAGGCAAGAAACTAAGGTGAATAACAACAGCCACACTATGTATTATTTTATATCTATATCTTCAATGATATTTTACTGTTCACTAAGATTTACTTTAAGACAATTATCACTTTATAAAATGAGATGTATATAATGATTAGCCATGTATAAAGCCTGTAGTAAAGTATTTGTGAAGTTGTATCCCAAGATACATTTATAATGCTGCTTGTGAAGAGGGAAGATCCATTCTGGCCTGCCTAATTTAAGGCAGTACTTAATTTGATTTAAATTATCAACAGTAACTAAACTTTTTCATCTTTCCTGAATTCAAAAAAGATTTTCTGGTAAAAATAATATTTTAAAAAGAAAAAGAATCATGCCTGTAATCCCAGGACTCAAGAGGTAGAGAGGCAGGAGGACTGCTGAATTCAAGGCTTGCCTGGGCTACATAGTTCAGGGACCTGCCTGAGCTACAAAGCAAGACCCTGTCTGAAAAAAAAAGAAAGAAAGAAAAAGAAAATTCTTTCCAAGGGTTGGTCTTCCTTCAAGGGGCTCCCTCCAGGTGTTGTGTCCTTTTGTTGTTGTTGTTGCTGTTGTTGTTGTTGTTGTTGTTGTTGTTACTGTTGCTGTTTTCACTTCAAGAAACAGAAGATTTTATTTTTATCTAGTGTCTTTTTCTTCACATGTCCTGATTTTGTCAGAAAGGTAAGCATCTTTTGTGCTCTCCTAAGTTTCAACAATATTTCAATGCCTTTTCAATATCTTTAGGACACTCAACCATTTTTCTCTTAGTAGGAATAGAATGTGGCTACCTTACCTGTATGAACAACAACAACAATAATAAAAAAAACAGGATCTTTACACTTTTTTAAGTACTTCTAGAACCATGACTTATTACAAAGAACTATTCTCTGGCAGTTAAGTTCATGGTCAGTGAAGGATACCTGGATTTTATCTCTCATCTGTGCCTGGAAGGGTAATTTTTACAGTGAACAAACCAGACTTCCCTGTAAGACACACCCTGGTGACATGTTCAGTTTTTAACTGCTCCTTTCTATACATGCCTCAGGCCACAGGCATCTGAAAAGACACCAAAAGCATCGTTTCTTCAGCACTAGAAATCTCTTCAGTTTTCTGCCTCCCAGGGCTCCTTCAAATGTTTTTCTTTCTTGGTTTCTAGTTCTTTCCACTTTCCTGAAATGAAACAAGTTCTTTCTTGATGCCCAGAGATTCTCAAACTTGTTTTGAGTGAAGACCCCTTAGGTTTGATGAAAGGCTCTAAGATTCACCTTTTTCAGCCTTTTCTGATTTTTAAAGAAGTCCCTAAAAGCAATAAACTATTGCAGTTTATGTATAATATATGAATGTCTACCTAACAATATTAGTATGGATTGTTTTTGTGTATACCACAATCCAAATCTATTTTAAAATATCACCATAGAAAACTTAAAGGTCATAAATCATTTCATTTTGTAGGCATCTGTCTTAGTCACATTCTTTTTGCTGAGCCACAATACCTAATGACTGGAGTTTAAAGGACAAAAGGTTTATTAATTTTCATTTTTTAAAAAATTTAAATCTTTATTGGCCATTATATATACTCACATCATGATTGCACTCATCATTGAGAATTTCTACCATTAGATGACATGACTTAATTTTCATTTTTCCCCTTCCCCTACCCACCTACAACTTCCCATTCCCTATATACATAAGCTTTGTTTCCTTTTTTTGGTTACCATCACAATTTTCCCCTTGTTACTTACCCCTAACCCCATTTGAAAATTTCTATTTCACAATATCTATTATATATTCTACAACTCATTTACATCTTCATTTTCTCATACCAGAGAAAACATATGATATTTACACATCTGTGACCTATTTATTTTACTTATGAGCATGTCTTGAAAGTACATTCCATTTGACTATAAATGACTCAAACGTTATCATTCTTTAAGGTAGAGTAATACTCTATTTTATTTTTTAGAATAAAAAAACACATTTTCTTTATCCAGTCTCCAGTTGATGGGCATTTGGATTAATTCCAAGATTTAGCTATCACATATTGAGTGGTTATAAAGATCAGTGCACATATGTCGCTGTGTATGAACCTTTTACTTTTTTCGTTTATATCCCCAGCAGGGGAATAGCAGAGTCAAATAGGGTCTTTAATCCTAGTATTTTGAGAAATCTCCACACTGATCTCCATAATGGTTGCACGAGTCTACATTTCCACCAGTAATGGAAAAGGGTTCCTTTTTCTCTGCAGCCTCACCAGCATTTGTTGATGGCTAATTTTGAAACACCAGCCATTCTCTGTGGAGTGAGATGAAATCTCAGTGTTGTTTTCACCTGCATCTCTTGAATGACTAGTGATATTAAACATTTCTTCAAATGCTTCTTGGCTGCTTTTACTACTTCCTCTGAAAAATGTTCATTTCAGACGTCCATTTCTGAACTGGGTCTTTAAATTTGGTGGGGGGCTGATTTTTTAAAGCTCTTTATATATTCTAAATAATAGCCCTTTGTCTGAGAAAAAGCTGGTAAAGATTCTTTACCATATTGTTGGTTGTCTTTTCGCTCTGCCAGTGGTTTCTTTTGCTATGCAGAAGCTTTTTAATAAGATGAGATCCCATTTGTTGCTTTCTGGTTCTCGTGCTATAGAGGTTTTATTTATAAAGTCTTTCCCTAAACGTATGTCTCCAAGAGTTTTACCTGTTTTGCAGCAGGTTTAGTGTTTCTCTTTTAACATTTAGGTCTCTAATCCAGTTTGATTTTAATTTAGTACACAGTGAAAGAGATAAGAGGAAAGGTTTATTTTAGTGCATGTTTCAGTCCATCAGCATCTGGCTCCAAGGCAGGATGGCACGGCAGAGGACCGCTGCTTGAAGCAAAGCTTAGGAGAAACGGAGAGGAAAGGGAGGTGTACTCTTTCAGGTCACACTGCTAGTGACCCACCTCTGACAGCAAGTCAACTGTAATGACCCCATAATCCGACTGCTTTCCGAACTCATCAAGCTTTGGGGACCTTTTTAGATCTAACAGCACCACTAGCTTACTTTAGGGTTAATCAGAAAATCTACCTCAGGGCCAGAGATTTAGCTAGTGGTTCCGGAGCCTGCCTCGCAAGCACAAGGTCCTGTTGGATTCCCGGTAACCACATACAATGCTGGGCATGATGACTCAAGCCCACCAGTTTAAAACTACATACCGCAGTGCCTGTGGTGGCTCACACTTCCCAGAACCTGGGAGGCAGAGACAGGAGAATTGCTGAGTTTGAGGCTTGACTGGGCTACATAGTGAGCTCAGGGCCAGCCTGAATTACAAAGTGAGACCCTGTCTCAAAAAAAAAAAAATCCACCTCAAACAAAATAGATGGTGATGAAGGTTGGTGAAGGTTAATTTATAATTAAAAAGCAAGAATAAATCCCAGCACTTGGGAGGCAGAGACAGGAGGATTGCTGAGTTCCAGGTTTGCCTGGGCTACATAGTGAGCTCAGAGCCAGCCTGAACTACAAAGCGAGACCCTGTCTCAAAAAAAAAAAAAGCAAGAATAGAAACCATTGTAAAGTACTAGTGATTCAATGTGCAATGCTGATGATAGCAAAGCAAGCTTCCCCAAAGCTAAAGATATTACAAAATGTGTACCAGCAATAGGAGGAACTGCCAAACATTGGCTGAAAGACAGGCAGGCACTCTGTTGGGTCTTTATTAGATTCCAATTATTTGTTAAATTTTTATTTAGGAATACCAAATACTATAACTCTTGATTCACCAGTTATTAATAAGTAGACTTTAGAGACACACCTAGGAGGCTGCTGTGGCTCACCTGTTGGCTATAGTCCAAATTCTGAAAATCACCAGCTGGACGGTGGTTTGGCTTTTGATGAAGCTTTTGAATTGCAGGATCACTGTTTCAGTTTCACACTTTGCCACTGAAATGACATCCTGATGTTGTGCCTTACCCACCAGCTCAGTGCTGCTCTGGCCTGATTCTCCAAATTCTTAGATTCTCTTCGACAGGATATTACATTCTAACAGGACTGACTCTAAGTGACAACTGGGCAGTATCTGTGATGTCCTAATGGAAGGAATTGAGCAAGACCAAGTCAGAAGACCTGGTTATAGGCCATCTCTGCCTTGGCAATTATTTGGTAATAGGAAAGTTACTTCTCAGTTGAGATTTCTGCTCAATAAAATGGACTAACACCAACTCTTAAGGTTTCTTGTGTTGAGCAAATAAGATCATTTAAATAATAAAGCATTATAGTGCTCACTTCGGCAGCACATATACTAAGCATTATAAAGTATGAATTATAAAATGTCGCTACAGCAAGATAATGTGCATGAAAATATCTGGAATAATCTATTTATTAAGTATAACTGATACTAAACTCCTATAGTGAATATGAATGACATATTCCAGACTGTCAACCATGATGGTCAGATGCAAAGCCTTCAAGACTCTCAAGACTATTAATTATAAATTTCTGATTCCATAAGTACTTATCTCAGTGGTCTTGAATCTCTCTTTTTTTTTTTCTTCTCATGGCTTAAAGAGTATGACTTCAGAATAATTCCAAACATTAGAAATGAAGGCTTTTTCCCCCTCTTCCTCTTCAGTTTAGGAGCTCCTGGAGGATAGTGGCTAAAGAATGCTAGGAATTCTTCCCTCCACCCAGTCAGGAATGTGTCCTGTTAGAGCCACTTGGCAAGAATGGAATGTAAGGGCTGCTAGATAAGCCCCCCCCCCCACACACACACACACACTCACTTGTAGCATCCAGAGTCTGGGGAAGTGGGCTTGCTGTGTGAGAGGGAACCCTCGTCTAGAATCAGGCCCTCCACACATACAAGTGCACGCTCACACACAGACACACACAGGCTACTGTTTTGTTGTTCTTGTTGTTTTAGGTACCAGGGATCGAACTCTGGCCCTTGTGCATCCAAGGTTGGTGCGGTACCACTTGAGCTAAATCACCAGCCCCCCTCCCCACCGGGGGACTCTTAAACTAAACCTGAAGATACAGGACTAGCCTCTGTAGCCAGCAAGCTGAGACAGACAGCTCAGTAGTATGCTCATTCTTGGAGGGAAAGCACATGGTCATGGCACATGGCTGTTAGCTTGGATATCAGATTTCTTCCAAAGGCTCATGTAATAATGATTTGTTCATTAGCTCGGTGTTACTGGAAAGTGATAGGGCCCAGTGAGAAGTCTTAGGTCACTGGGGATTTGAAGGAATTACGGGACGCAGGGTCTTCCTTTCTCTCTTTTACATCCTTGCTGCCACAGGATGAACACATGCTCCTGCCATAATGTACTGTCTCACCATAGGCTCCAAAGTGACAGAGCCAAGTAACTACAGACTGACATCTCCAAAACTATGAGCTAAAAATAAACCTTTCCTCTTATAAGTTGAATCTTCCAGGTATTTTTTGATAGTAACAGAAAACTAATGCAAAGGGCATTCTTTGAAATTAACACAAATATGGAACTGAACACAGGCTCTGCCATTTACCTGTTAATTACATGATTTAGGTTAGATATTCTGTGAGTTTGGGATTTCCCATAAATAAAGTGGAAAAATAATAATACATACCTCTTATAGTTGTTGATCAATTTTATAAAATAATACACATAAAAGCATAGTATTTCTCCATCGTACTTCTCTATTAATTTAGGTGATAAAACTTATTTTTACATAACTAGGTTTTAAACAGTCTCAATATCCTATATTTATCAAAGTATACAGCACTCCATGAGTTTTTATCTTCTTTTTAATTGAATTAAGCAATAGTATGAACTTGAATATTCTATGGATGGTTTGTTGAAATGTTAATTGTCAGAATGAGTAACAGAGAGCTGTTATTTGGCAGTTATTACAGGGTCTCTTCTTAGTTTTGCCCATAACCTGTTCCTATTGCAGTTTTTACCGTGAGCACCTAGTCACAAACTGGTTGCCTTCTCTATGTATACTGTTTAACCAGGCACTGCTAGCAGTTTAACTAAGCTCTTGTCAGAAGTCAAACAGAGAGTCTCAAAGTCTTCAGGTTTTCTGTCAGGTAGAATTGCTTTTGAGGACCATCTGGAGCAGCCACATTATCTACCAGATCCTCTGTGTCTGAGTTTCAAAGTTCTATATGAGAGGTAGAGTCTACCATGGCCAAAGCCATAATAGAGTTCTCCGTTCCTGGTGCTTTGCTTCTTCTAGTCTTCATGGGAGAAGATTATGGGAGAAGGTCTCCTATCCTAGTCCCTGCATGGTTCAGATTAGAATGTTTGGAATACTGTTCTGTAATCTGGCCTCT
>PVIC010001833.1:6357-85303 GCA_004025085.1 Thryonomys swinderianus | reverse complement strand
GACACCAATCGTATTGGATTAGAAGTTTACTGTGTTTCGGTGTGACATCATCTTACTTATATCTACAGTGACCCTATTTTTCAATGAGTTCACATTTATAGGTACTGAGAGTTAGTTGGTATTTCCACTCATAAAAAATTTTTGGAACACAATCCAACCCATAATATTCACTTTCAAGGGCTGCTGTCAGAATTAGAGAGATAGCCACAGAAAATCTGAAACATTGTAGATAACCAGCCAACACCACATTTTTCATGATCTGCTGACTCCAAATGGCTCCCATAGTCTAGCCATAGCCTTATCTTCCACCCCATTCCAAGCCACCTTCTTCCTTGTTATCAGAATGAGTTTCTTAAAATAAAATATAACCATGTTATTATGCGACTTTCAGTTCTTCAGCGGCTGCTCACTCCTACTGGAGAAAATTCAACCTTCCTAGTGTGACATTCAAGGCCTTGCTTTGCAGGAATCACCCTTGCCTAACTCTCCACCCTCCTTTCCTACCTCTTCTTCTCAGAAGCTCTACTCCAGCCAGGCCAAGCCTTGTACTGTTGACTCTCTTTTCTGATACATATCGGTGCTTTCCTTCTCCTGTCTTTTGTAGGCTGGAATGCGCTTTGTTCACTGCCCAAGTGCAATATTCTTTTATGACTCCACTTAAAGGTATCTTTAATGAAGTAATTCCTGACATCAGCCTCTACAGCTGACTGCTCTTTCCTTACGTGCCTTGTTCATAGGGTGAGTCTGTAACCTGGTTCTCCTGGCATATTCGTGTTCCATCCTGTTGTCTTAGTACCCATACAAGTCAGCTCATTCATTCCCTCAGTTGTTCTTAAAGGTATTACACTGTAGAGGTTGAATTGCTGTATTTCATTGTTTTACAGTATCTATGAAGCGTTTGTCTTAGCATTTGTTATCTTTAACTTGCTGTTTTATAGTCAGTTTATTATGAGAGTAAGTTCTTATGAAAACAAAGACATGATCTTATTCAACTTTTTACATCCATCACCCATCCTAGCACATTTAAATAAATAAAAGCCTAAGTGATGGCAATGCTTCATAAATATTTACAAAATTAAAATCTATCTATCTTATCCAATCCCATAATGAGGTATAAAATGGTAATCATGGCACCATTTCTTTCTCTATATTACTTTTTCCCTTTCCTTTTCCTCTCTGTCTTCTGCATGAAAACTCAGAGCAGGAAGAGTGTGAAAGAGCTGAAAAATGGGACAGAGACACCCTCATAATTTTGACACAGGCTACAAACTCAGCAAATGTGTCACAACAAAACTCAAAAGAGATCTATCTTCTGGACACAGAACTCTGGTCAAGGAATGGACTGAGCCAAAGGAGTTATCTTCAGTCCCAGGGAGACCATGACTTTGTCAGGCTGGAGCTGTTATATTTTTCCATTCAACATCAAAGATGGACAAGGTTTCTCTACCTGCTCGAGCAAATTAGCCTGGTGTCAAACTATCTCCTCTACTCCCCTTCAAAGAAAGATTTTTATCTGATTATCAGAATTGATTATTCTTTTTTTTTTTTGAGACAGGGTCTCACTTTGTAGTTCAGGCTAGCACTGAGCTCACTATGTAGCCCAGGCAAGCCTCGAACTCAGCAATCCTCCTGTCTCTGCCTCCCGAGTGCTGGGATGACAGGCGTGAGCCACCACACCCGGCCAGAATTGATTATTCTTTATAGGATGGAGCTATCTTTTTTTTACCTACTGGTCATTTGACATGAGGGACCCAACATTCCCAAGTGGTAATCTTGGTTTAATGTTTTAGACGCATACATGTTATATTCCCTGAGCACCAGGACCTCTAAATCCACAAGGCTTAGGCATAAATTCCCCAAGTAGATAGATCATAGTGGAATTGAAGGTATCACTGTTTCATCTTCCTGTACTTTACTTCAGTCTCCATGTATTTTATCTGTTGGTGCCACAGAACCATACAGTGGCTTTTATTTAGAATATATCTTACTCTTGGGAAGATGATACCCCACTCTTGAAGGCAATATCTTCTAACTTGCCCCACAACTATGCTTTCAACAGGCTTTTCTCTAGTCTAGTAGCCTAACACTTGCATTGTACAGTATGAGATTGGATCATATTGTAAGAGAAGCCAATGGCTATTTCTTACCCCTCTTTTCTCATATAGTGGGTCCCCTAATTTAATGGATGTTACTGGAAATGCTTTATTGATGAATCAATCACTTTGTAGTTTTCAGATAATAGTCAGCTTTCTTATCACTAAGATACAATGCCTGACACCTACATCTTCAAGAAGAGGTTTCAAGAAGAATTTTCTCAGGTTGCAGATCCTAGTCATCCAGTTATAAAATGGAGACATCATGATACAATGGTGTGGTGAAGCAAAGCTCCTTAGTTTATGGCAGCTGAGAAGCTAAGCAGGGGAAGGGGCCAAAGTCGAAGGGGTGATGGACGAAACATAAATCCCAAGGCCACATGTCCATGATATACCCAGACATCAACTCTGTGGGAAGAATCCCAGAGCCAGAGCTGTCAAAACTCTAGCAGCATAGGTAGTGATATTAGCTATTGCTCTGTCAGAAAAAAAAGGACAAACTCAAATTAGAAGTATATATCAGCTCCTACCAAAATGAATAAGGGTAGAATTTATCCAACACTGACAAATTTCCAACAAATGCCACCGGTAGTGGCCATGCCTTATTTCCAAGGCTCTGCCTATCACATTCCATTGCTTGAATGCAGGCATCAATGACAGAGGCCAGTTGATGACCACCAGCAACTCTTCTCTCATGAATATTCATAGGTAATGAATACAAGAATCTTCAGGGTTCCTTCTCAATTCCATAAGTTTATTCACAGCTCTGTAACCCAGACCTCCTTAATCTTGGTTTTCTGGACTTTCTTGGCCAAATGCCTTGGTCATTTGCTTGTCCAGTAATTTCCACATATCTTCTTCTAGAAAAGAGAGAGAAGTCAATACAGAAAAGAAGGAAGAAGAAAGGAAAAAGGGAAAGGGAGACAGAAGTTAAATATTGATGATCATTTCATGAGAGCATGAGAGAATTCTTTGGTAAATGAAAATTTCATTCATAGCACCACAAAATTCCTACTGAAGTCTCTGTGGACTCTAGACAAAATATTTTGCTTTATATACGAAGTAGACAATATAACAAACAATGAAGATATTTAAATTACTTAAAGCATTAATTTGACACATAAATTTTAAAAAATTTATTGTAAATTTAATAACAGCCAGGTAACAAATAACTTCTAGGATGACATAAATAATTCTTAATAAATTTCCAGTAATATATTGAGTGTGGTCATATAGCCTTGTAATCATAGCTCTAAGGAGCCTGAGGTAGGAGGACCATGAGTTTAAGATCAGCTTTCGCTGCATAGCAAATTCAAGGCCGGCCTGGACTACAGAGCTGGATCATAGCTTAAAAATAACCTATAAAGTACTAAATTTATTTCTATGAATTCAAAAAAGAAAGGGTGTCTCCTTCTTTGTAAAGTGGTAAGCTGGAGTGGTGCCCAGCAAATGTGCAGGACTCCCACTTCTGCTCGACATATCTTCACCTTCCCTCCACAGAATACTCTTTTTAAAGGTAGAAGAACACAGGGAATGGCCACATCCTGCCCAGTCCAAACAGTACGACAACTCAGGGCTTCTCCATGATGTTTCCTCTGGCATCTCCAGTCTCCTTGCCCAGTGTGAATCATAGCTGCACCTCATAAATCAAACCTCTGATCCTTGTTAAAAAGCAACTAGTCTATGCTGGAAATAAAACTTTAATGTCTTCTTAGTTGTTTATTACTCCATATTCTTAATAACTTTTACTGGAGTGCTTTACAAAATGTTAGGCTCAGGGCAATACAACATGTCTAAATCCAAATATAATAACCTAACATATCATTCTTGTAATAATAAGAGAACTAAATGGGGCTTATTGGGGCAAATATGAAAGACAGGGGTTCCTGGCTGGGGAGAATGTAAGGGCTGAGTGATGGACTTAATTTTTCGGCTGAAAACCAGCAGGTTTTTAGGTGAAAGATCTCCAGCTCCAGGACTCTGTCTCCCATCTGAGCTACTGCCATCTTCTCTCACTTGGAAGTGAGAGACTCCGGGGGTTACTTTCCAACAATGCTCCTTTCCTTCTTCCTACATCAGAGAATTTCCTTTTCAGAACAGAAGTCATCTAAATCGTGTCACTTCTCTGATCAAAACCCATCCGCTGTTTCACAACTCACTCAAACTAGAATGTAGGAAGCTCCATACAGTCAGACACATATTGAGGTAACTCTGCAACTGACTTCAGTCCTTTGCTCAAATTTTACTTTTTCAGTGAGTCCTTCGGTGACATTTCAATTTGAAATCGCCATCCCTCTTCCACAGGAACTTCTACTGACAGGCCCTCACTCTCTCACCGCTACCCTGTTCTACAATTTATGTTTACAAAGCATGTATCTCCTAATAAAACAAATGATTGACTTATCTATGATGCTGTGTAGTGTCTTTCTGCTTTCCCTAAAATTTAATCTCCACGAAGACAAGGAGTGTTGTGTGTTTCATTCTTTCACATACTGCAAAAACCTCAAATAATCGTCTTGGCACTTATAAGTGCTCTAAAATACTTGCTGTAAGAATGAATCCCTTCTTTTTGCTAATAAGGTCACTTAGCCAGTGGTATGTTAAGGGTCACAAATATTTGATGTCTTCTCAGCAAAAGAACTCAATTATAATTAGTGATTTGCTTAGCCCACGAAATACAAAAAAAAATGTGCTACATATAATCAGAAGTTTCAAAGACGTCACATATCATAATCTTTCATCCCCACTGCTGCACTGTGGAAGCGTATGTTGAGCTGGAGGCTCTGTCACCCTGGGTTCCTGAAGGTCTGGGATGAAGAGAATTCTGTCTATAGTGGACATGAAATTTAATAAATGTTGAACATTGGTGTTATAGCTTATCCTGATATAGAATCAAAGTCTGGGATCTTCAAACTCTGTTCATTGTTTTCAGATGCTTGTAACACAATGTCACATTCTACTGATGTTTCTGATGATGGGAGTCACGTTAAGCCTTTAGAATCAGAGAGACTGTGCTATAGGGGAAGAGAAGGCAGTACAGAGTTTCATTATCTCTTGAACTAGAACTATAGGGAGACGCCACAGTGCTCAGGAAACTGCAAGGATGGCCACTTCCCCTAGCAGGTATGAAAAGGGTAAATCAGACGTGGTAGATGAGTGATCACTGTATAAATGAACCTTGTCTAGACCAGGACCAATGTGGCATCAAGTAAGTTCAAGTATCTACAAGATGACACTCTTACTGTTTATCTCTCTGTGTTTCCCATGACGCATATAAAAGAAAGACACCAAGGTTATAAAAGGCTCAAATAATCAAACTCTCTACTTCTGTAAAGAGCAGGGGAAGTTTAACTCCATAAGCTTAGCCCCAGAGAGACTAGTTAGAACTTGGATGGCTGGAATCCCAGAACAATGGCCTCTAGCTGTGGGCAACCTTATCTGATCACGCCAATGATTACCACAAATACTTTAATTTTTTAGTGCTTGCCCTGAGAAAAATGTAGTTCAGACACCATGACATACAATGCAAATGATTGAAAAATATGAATTGCTATGGAAGCCACAGGAGGGTAAAGTTATTTACAATTCCTCTTCTGATTAAAAATTTTTAAAAATTGCTTCTTTCTGAATTTAGCAGCTCTAAGTGGTTCCATGGGACCTTACTGCCAAAATGCCTGTGAAAATCATTGCTTAACTTTCTAACTCAAAATTTTAGTGATTCAAGGGGAGATTTAAAAGTACAATGAAATTTTAAATTTAAAACAATTATTAAAATTATTTAAAAAGTATTACAATAAAAAAATTACCTTAATCCCCCTCACGATACCCCCACCTTGCTTCAAACACAGTTGTCCCATCATCCTGGCCACTGTGCTGAAGCACTTCTGGAAGTCCTCATCCATGAGTGTCTTTACAAGGTGTGATCAAGAATATGGTAAATGCTACTGCAGAAGCCATCTGTCTTTACCTTACTTTTGGAATTTGGCACCACCGTGTGACTTCTGGCTTTTCCACCAGAGTCAAAATGGCTTTGAAAAGCAATCAGTTTAAGACATCAGTCACAGCAACACAACTAAAGATACATGTATAGAACTCACTCACTCCTAGACTGTGATAGTGATTCTCTTTTAATAATTTACCTCAGAAAACTTTGTCAAGTAGAAATTTTGTGAGATTAAAAGGAGGAGGACTCTGTACAGAAACATTCTCTTTGAAAGTCTGTGACGTTAAGGGCTACCAGGATCCTCCATTTATCCCAGATAAACACTCGCTGTGTATCGAATCATTAGAAAAAGACTGTGATCCTCCTGTTGGTAGCTATGTTTCCACTGACATTGGACCACCATTCCCTTTGCCAGCAGTACTTCTCCAAATTCCAGGAGAATACCTGTGACAGAGGAGAGAGGGATAACAAAGACAAAGGCCACACACTGAGTTTAACTCTTTCCTACCCCAGACCAGACTTGAGTTCCATCTTGTACAGTTCCCTGTAGAAGAAAAATGAACCCAAGATGGTCACAGGCTTCTGCCCTGTTATTCTGGTCAGCAATCTTTTACTGCCAGGTGTGGGTGAGAAAGGGGATCCACACAACAGCCCCCAAATAAGTCACTAACCCAGTCTCATATCATGGACACAATATGCAAAGACGTGGGGACACAGGTTTCTGCTCCAAGGTTTAACAAGTGTGGGAAAGGTTATAAATAATTCACTTACCTAAACCATGGGTAAGAGGTCAATCAAAGAATACAAATGCATTTTAAAGATGACATATCCTGGTTCCCAAGGACTGCGAGCATTAAGAAGTAAGCGGCCTCCCTAAAGCAAGGCAGAATTGGAATGGGGTTGGGGGCCTTATGACCCACAGTCTTGATTATAAAATAATATACCATTCCCCAGTTTCACTGGCACCTTCCGTGACCTAAAGGCCACATCCCTTCATGTCTCACCTCTGGCGTCTGATAAAAGCCCACTCTCTGGGGCAGAGGGAAGGATGACTTGAAACCAGGCCCACTGAGGCACAAATGACAGCTACACACTCTGGGCTCCAGGCCAGGGAGACAGCACCATGAGTCGGCCACGGAGATGCACATTGTGCAGAAAGGGAAACAGCAGGAAAGGCCTTCAGCTTTGTGTGAAGATGAATCTGGGACCAGCACCAGGAAGCAGTCACCTCTAGAACTCCTGTTTAATTCAGTCGGCCACGTAACTGGCTTGGGAACTGTCTGGGGCATCTCCTTTTCTTGCTTTTATTTCTAGTCTGTAGAACATTTTCTGATACACTTATACTGGCAGATGGAGAGTTTCTTGAGTTTGAAAATACAACATTCTAACCCAATTTTTTTAATTTTAAAAGAACATATTTATTCAAGTGTTATTTAAGACACCAGTGAAATCTCTGTGCTTTATTAGAGCCTATAGATATTCTCTGCATGTAAAGTGTTTAGAGTGAGCCTGACTCCTTGTGTTCTCCATAGATGCTATCTGTGGAATGTGTAGCTCTCACACTGCCCTGACTGTGGGTCTCTGCAAGGCTGGGTGCTGAAAGAACAGCCATGCACACTTGTATACACACAGACGTGCACATGCACACGCACACACACACACAGGGTGATTTAAGGATAATACATTTTAGTATGCAATCTCACTTCTAAATTCAAAGCACATGGTTAGTTCTGATTTTTAAAAAATAGCCAATTTGTATGTTTCTTGCATACAAAACTGGTTTGACTTAACTTGACTTTTCCTGGCTGAAAGCTTTCTCAGTTGCTGCCATCAGTGGAAAACAGATTAAGAGACAAATTTCAAATGAACGCTTGATACCCTTTTTTGAAAGGTGGAAACAGAAGGGGGAATGTTCTGCCGGGGCTGGTTTTTGCAAGGTTTGCTGTCATCAACACAATATTTTTTCCTCTCCATTTATTTAACTAATGTTGAAAATGTGCTGGGATGTGAAAAGGGAGTCAAGCCCACCCCGTGAGAATTTCAGGGCCACATCACTGACTGGGACACAATTCCATTTTTTTGCACATAAATTACCTACAAGTCTTTAGATTAAATGCAGCTTCCAAAAAAAAATTCCACATCATTATTGAATTGCAACTTCATACACTTAGCTTGAAATTTCCATTCTGTCAGAATCACTCATGTTACCCATGGTTTCAAAAGACCAAACTCATTTTACTGTAACTATATTTTTTTTCCAATACTGGGCCAAGAATAAATGTGGTTACATTGATTTCTCACAAATGAACCTTAAACCCCTTATTTGAAATAAGAAAACCACTGTTTGCAATCATTTTCAATCTGAGCTACGTTTAACTGGCTTGAAAGAAATGATGCTAGCTCATTTGCAAAAACAAAACGAAACAAAACAAATGAAAGAAGAAAGAACCCTGAAGTTTGTTTTTGCTCCACTCAGAAACTTCTTGGCTGATTTTACCTATTTCACCCTCCCGGTGTTTCCCTAGGAAAAGCAAAGCTCTTGACCCCACTTGGTCTCCCTTCTGAGCATTGTTAATGGAGGTATGACGACCAGATGGTCCTGGCCCAGACTCCAGATTCAAGATTATGTTACTGTTCAGATGCTGAGTGTGTTAGTCTTTCCTCCTTAAGTGTATGGACTATCATATTCATCAATCAGCTATAGCCAACAGTGACCCACGAGATGACTTTGCCTTAACCCTCAAATAGTCACTATTTGCCCTGAGTCCCTCTAATTCCCTTTAGACCTCCTCTTCTCCCCATATTTGTGCCCTGGGAGAATGAGCTCCACAGCTGCATTGAAGGTCCCCTGCTGTGGGACTTCTGGTTGGTTCAGCCACAGGGGAGCTGGCAGGAGGTCAGAGAGAGGAAGAGGAGCGAGTTTTGGCTGCATGGCTCAGGATCTACCACTGCTGGGTGGCTAAAGGGTTTCTTGACGTTCACCTTTACCTTCTAATGAGTTTCCCTAGGCTGTAGCTCCTGGCAGGCAGACCTCAGGGGCACCTTCTGGACTCTTTAAGTTCTGTTCACTTTCCCTTCTCTTTGCCTCTTGAGCCTGTGGGTGGTTTGATCACGCTAGGATGTGGGCTAGCTTGTTTTTCTCCTTAATCCCTTGAATTCCTTTACAAAACTTATTTCAAACTGTCTCTGTTTTAAGTGGGGCAGACTCTGGTGTTTCACCATAAACTAAGCTCTATTCTCATATTTACACATTCCCAGGAAATAGAATGAAGCCTGCACCAGTAACTAGAAACCAAAATCATCAGTCACTTAGGATACAAAACCTCATAGGAACCCAGTCAGGTGTAAGGAAAAGGTGGGCCAACCACGTGTTTCATTCTACCTGCCTGTGGACCCCACTTCGCTGCTATGCTCCCTTTAATGGTTTTTCTGAATTTCTTTTAGTTGTCAGCACTGGGAATAAAGCTTATCTGACTATTTGCATTAGTACTTTTATCCAATAATATTAAAAGCTCAATTATTAATTTAAGAAAGGTGCACATCATTGAATTTGAAGTTACAAATTTGAGCCAGTATGGATGTTCTGAGTGGCATAAACAGGTATACAAAGGGAATATTAAATACCTCAAGCTTCTGCTCTGAAAGATGATCAAACAATGACAGAATAGCTCCAAGGCAGATTCTTCCAATGTGTTCTACAGAGGGAGCAAGTGAAGGGGCAGGAAGGGACCAAACATTGATACTCACGTGTTGGAATCCCAATCAGGGCTGATCTCCAGCTCCTAAGAGCTGTGCTGCTAGAGCCAATTAGTTTTCAACAGAGGAGATTAGAAGGCAGGTTTCTAACGCTGCTGTTCTTTATTCTATTAGGAATTTGCTTTTCTTCCTCCAAGCACTAATTTTATATTCACTGGATTTTCAACATACATCCTCACTATTGAAGCATAGTTTGATCCCTGCAATTTAAATTATTTAAATAAATAATGGGCTTTTGTTTTTTTAGAATAGATAGGCTAAATTCCAAGTCCTTAAATTATTTCTTGAATGGACAGAAAGCACCTTCCAATTACAAGTCCCAAACTTACTTGAGCATAATGCCAACCTTAAAGTCAACATTCTTACTTTTATTCCTAAACATCAATATTCCCATGTGGATTCCCATGTAATTTAATATATCCCCATTCACTAAATCAAATATCTTTCAACCTTTATATTTCTAAAATCATTATTTCCCCAGTAAATAGTTTGAAAGATTTTTGTATTAGCACATGCTTTTAGTACATAATGTTGTACTGTGGGGAATATGTACGTGTATGCAGTACATTAGTTCTGTTTTTGTTTCCTTCCCTACTCTTACCATCTATTCTTCCCCTCCCCATTTGCAAACATTCTATTACCATTTTTCAGTCCAATTATTTTTAAAATCCCTTTTCTCTTCCTTCCCTCACTCTCCCCTCCATTTCTTATTCCCCTTCCCATTTGAAGGAGCTCTTCCTACTTCCTAAGGTATTTTTTAAGAGAAGGTAAACCCAAGCATTCCTTGCTATTCTTTTTCCTTAAAGTTTTGAAAATATGGATCTCTCAACTTCTTATCTTTAATTTCTTAATTCTGGCAAAATTTTGCTAAGTTTTGTTGTTATTTTTCATGATCTAAATCAGGTCATTTGTTTCCTTCATTAATGACTGGAAAATTCAGGGAGGGACTGGTAGGAGGAACCAGTCTGGAGCAGATTGTGCTGATTGACCCTCATCTTGTATTTATCTGCTCCATGAAGATTTTCAGGAATGAAATTTTCTTTGTGACACTAATTCAATCTTCAGTAAATTAAGATTTGTAGATGACTTAGAAAAAAAACAGTTTCTGGTTCACTCAGGTGGTGAAATGTTGCTAAAGACAAATATACAAGATAGAGCTAGTAAATTAGCCAGTTGTTTTAATGGATACATTTCCTTTACAAATAGATGAAAGATACAGACACATGTGCTAGAGGCAGTTTGATTATGTCATGGTATCTCTCACTCAAGTATGTTCATGACTTACTCCATAAAAGCAAACCAACATGGGGGAAAGATTATTTCACACAGGGCAACAGTAAGTCACAAATCAAGACTGGTCACTCTGCTTAGGCATAGGTAGTAGTCTCAGCTTGAGAGGCAGAGGCAGGAAGATTTCTCAAACCCAGGAATTCTGTACCAGCTTGAGCAATATAGGGAAACTCAGTCTCAAAATAACAAAGAATTTTTTTAAAAAAAAGGAATGTGCACCAATTATGATGTCCCCCAAAGCCTCATGCAATCATTGGTGAGGTTTTTTTTCAGAAGTGACTAGATCTAGAATGGTGATGCTATCATTAAAGTTGTGTGATTACTGAATTAGTCTACTCCTTGTTTTGGCTCTATCCTAAGCACAGCAGCCCAGATATGATATAAAAAGGGCAGAAAGAAACTGCTGCCATTGCCTATGGCTTGTTGCTTGCCTTGCTGCCTTCTGCCTGCAGTGAACGATTTCTCCTCTGTGATGCCTGCCTGCTGCACTGGAGCAGCCAACTATGGACTGAAACCTCTACAATCTGTGAGCTCTTAAGCTTTCCTTCTTGAATTTTGGGTTTCAGGTATTTTGCCCCAGCAATAACAAAACCAGCTAACACACCACTCTATTGTTCTAAGCAAGTCTCAAGGACACTTCTGCTTGGGTTTCCTGACATTTTTGCTGACTCACTAATTTTCATAGAAACTTCCATGGTCACCATAATCCAGGAAGCATTGTGTGTTGGCACATTCTTACCTTTCACCCATATATCTGATCAAGTACTGGTCCTTACATTTTAATTGATGAAAAGTTCTAGAAAATATCTTCCATCTTACTGCAGACAAAGTCATAACATAAGAAGCCCATTCTTAAGAGGCAATGAGTTATAGCACTGCTCTGAAAACTGTCAAGAATAATATGCCACTTCCATTTAAAAATAAATACCAGCTTCCAACATAATAACATGCATCCAATATACTGATAAAATATCATTATAAAATGAATATTTATTAAGCTTTTATATCTTCTTACATATATTCTGAGGAATTGAATCTTTGATGATGGTTCTTCTTAAGCCATGTTACAACTTCCTCTGGCTTCTTTTGGATTTTTTTTTTTGAGACAGGTTCTCACTTTGCAGTTCAGGCTGGCCCTGAGCTCACTCTGCAGTCCAGGTAAGCCCCAAACTCAGCCACCCTCCTGTCTCTGCCTACCGATTGCTGGGATTACAGGCGTGAGCCACCATGTCTGGCATTTCTTTTGGATTTTTATGAAGTCATTTTGTTTGATGGCCCACACGAGAGGAGAAATACAGGAAGAGTGGACACAATAAAACAGAGTTTTACTGTTTCTTGCTCTATGGTGCTATTCAGCTAACTGGTAAGTCTAAGCTATCATTGTGCTAACTACCTCTGCCTGTCTCGGGAATGCTTACAAAAATGCCATTCACTTATGATATTTGGTGAATGTTTAAATTTTTTGAAAGTTTATAATGAAAGTCACATTGTTATTAAACCACCTCAAAACACTCTGCCTTGTTTCAAAAACATATATCCTATCCTTGCCCCTCCCAAAGCAGCTGCAGAAGTCCTCCTTCCTGTCTTTATGAGGCATGATCAACACCTGCCATCAAGTGATCACTGTCACCAAGTGCCAGCCCACAGGAAGACAGACTTGTAAGAACATTACAATGTGTCCTCACCCACCTTACTCACTGGATCTGCCCTGTGGGACTTCTATCTCTTCTCTACAGTAAAAGTGACTATGAAAGGTAAATATGTTGAATCCATTCAAGACATGAGGCAGCCATGACAGCACAATAGAAGACAGTCACAAAACAAACTTTCAGAACTTGTGGAAGGAGCAAGAATGATGAGGTGAATGTGTTTGAAGCAATGAGGAAGGCTTTGAGGGGGTTTAGTGGCAATGTGATTTTTATTGGAATAAGTTTTAAAAATTTAACACTCATCTTATTTTTCAACCATGTCTCATACTTACATGAAAAGAGCTCTTATTACCCTTTTCAGAAAAATCGATTCTAGTCACATCTATACTGTTTAATATCAAGAAGAATTATAGGAGAAAAACAGAGAAAAATCTCACAATCTTATAGCTAAAATAACCTCCCTGCTATGTCTAACCTCTAAATTGAGGTCATTTAGAGTCAGTTTTTCATAAACATTTCAACCTAGAGCACCTACCCCCTTAGCTGCAGAGATTCGAGACCTGATGTCTGGTTTTAAGACCCTCATAAGTGGAACTCACATCATTTTCTACCACTTTTTTCCTATTTCCCAGCGGTCTCCTAATAAATCATACCCCTGCTTTTTGCTTCTATTTGATCATTTCCTTTTTCCTCATTAACTCCCTTTTCTTTCTTGTTCTCTAATTAAATCCTTTTTATAGTCAAAGTCATCCTTCACTGTCCAGTGAAGGACTGAGAAAATTCAGATATAGTTTTACCACACCTGGCCTGCACTGAACAGCTTCTGATTATTTTAGCTAATCTCCATACTTCTGGCTGTTCCCTGTTGTCCTTCTGCCTCTGTTCAGGTACTTTCTTGTTCTCCTTGGTTTCTTATTGACAGCTCTCTTATACTTTCCCAGAATTAATGTATATGTGCAAGTCTTGTCTCTTCAAGTAGACTGTAATCAAGGTCTGTGAGGGAAGTTACTTGTTTTTATGTCGCAATGTGTGAGATTAAACTTGTTTTAACATATGTTATGCATAAAAATAACTCTGGTCTTTTCAAAAGATGCTAAGTGATTAAATCATTCACCTAGAATCAGGCTTGAGGATTTGCAAGCCTGATGTCATCGGAAGCTGGTCCACACAGATATAAGACTCTGACTTTACAGGATAAGGATTGCATTCAAGAGCACACAGCCTGAAGCAAGGGAGGCTGCTTTAGAGAGTGAAACCATTCCTCCAGACAAGCAGTTTCAATGTAGGGAGGGGGGTTTTTAGATTTCAGGATGAAGCAACTAAATACTCTAAGATGTAAAATATAAGTCAAGCAGTGACACAGAAGATGTTTGAATTCTAAAGAGTATTACCTTGCAATTTTCATGGGAACATAATCACTTGATAGGGAAGATATGGAAAAAAAGATGTGTAATAGCAACAGAATGAAATTAGGTCAAAATTAAGTTTTTCCACATCTCACAAAGAGAAATTATATGGCAAACAGACTTTGAGGTGTGTGTGTGTGTGTGTGTGTGTGTGTGTTGGTGGTGAATACTCTGAGGTTAAAAACCCAGCAGTGGGAAATAAGAGGAAATAATTAGAGGGAAGGAGATATAATAGAAAAGTGAAGACACAGGTGAAAGGTGGCAGAGGTAGGCTGAAAGGCAACTTGCAGAAGTTTTAGCAGTAAGCACCAGGTACCTACCTATCTGTGAGGTTAAGAAGTGAGACAAAAATTCTCCAAGAACTGTAAGGAGCAAGGACAAGGCGGATTCCAGAGAAAGTTGCATATAAGAATCAAAGCAAGTTTGGGATTTTGGAACTCAAAGTAAGGTATAGAGCTGTAGCTGGAGGACAATGGGCCAACCATTTATTAACCACCCCTGAGAGGTTCAGACCAGGAGAAAGAATAAGCTCTGGTTTAGAAGTAGAAAGCTAAGAAAATACTTCTTTTGATTTTCTTATAGATAGTGAAAATGGGTGATGCAAATAAGATCAACTAAGTAAATTTATTTATGTTTTATTTCTTACTTTTTCTTATTATATACAACCTGACATTTTTTCCAAGACTTGTTACTTATTGGATACCGGTGCATCTGTCTTTCTTTCCATGCTGGTTAATTTTATATGTCAACTTGACTGAGCCACAAGATTCTCAGTTAGTGGATCAAATATTATTTCTGGAAATATCTATGAGGGTATTCCCAGAAGAGATGAGCATTTGAATTATGAAGCTCAGTAATTAGCCAACCCTTCCCAAGGGGAGTGTACATCTTTCAAACAGCTGAATGCCTGAATGGAAAAGAACTTTGAGGAAGATTGGATTTGTTGTCTGTCTGACTACTAAGCTGGGTCACTGATGTCTCTTGACCACAGGACTCCTAGGACTCCTAGTTCTCAGTCTTTCAGACTCATACTAGAATCAATACTACCTCCCAACTGCACCATCAGCTTTCCTGAGTCTCCAGCTTGTAGATGGCATGGGACTTCCCAGCCCTCAAAATCACATAAACTAACACTTTGTAATAAACACATCTATGTTAGTGTGTGTCCTATTTCCTCTAGAACCCTGATTTGCTTACTTTCTCTGCTGCAATTTCCTCTGTCATTGTAGCACATTTACCTAGAAGTTGTGGACAGAGGAAGAGCAGCATTTAGAACAAAAGCCATGTTGCCTCCATAGGCTGGGTTTAGCCCTCAGTGTTTTAGCAGAGTCACAGAAACCACTCGTTATACTGCTTCTGAAACAAGTTTCTCTTTCCTTCTAAGCTGAGCACACGACAGGTGCCCAAGCAACACATGGGAGGTGTCCGATCATTCTGCACACAATGATAAAGGTGTTCTCATCTGCAGAAGCCTGTTCATTGAATAAAAGATATTGCAAGTCTTTAAATGCTACCATATTCTTTTAAGAGCTATATATTTTCCTTTAAATCAGCATGCATTATTCATTTGTTTTAATTCTGAGGAGCTGACTTGGAATTTTATAACCCTGCAATGCTGCAGCATGGCAAAGACCTTCTAGGAAAAAGGACCAGTTCAAAGCTTCAAATAACATAAAGCCATCTCTCTCTTTCTCTCTGTTTCCTACTTGATTATGTGCAGGTACTTCACAAGCCTCCCTTAAACTCCTCTCCCTGCTGGTAGGGGAGATTCATCTGCTGGCTCTGCTCTGAGCTCAGAATATGTTCCATCCCTGGAAATACATGTTTAAATATTTAATAAAAGCATAAATTTGAAGAGTTTCTGGCAGCTGTGGAGAAAGAAGCTGAATAGAAGGCAAAAACAAAAATCATTTGAGGAAATTAAGAGGGCTACAGAGATGGCTATTACACAACTCCATAGTAAATAAACGCTCCAGACTAGGAAAATGAAAGAAAAGATCTCATAAAATCCTTGCCCCATGCAAGGAAGTGAAGGCAGCACAGAAGATTCCAGAGGTTCAGCTGTGAAGTTGACTCTAAACTATGACAGTGCCAATGGCTGTCTATAGCCTTCCTTACAAATCAGCCCTCTTGCCCTTGGGAAGACAGATGGCTCGGTATATAACACTTACATAACCACAACCTGAGCTGAGCAGGACCTGCCAGAAGCAGAGGAACAAGGGTGCCTCAGAGAAAAGATAAATTGGGCTCTCTTCAAAACCCACTGAAACTGCTCTCCCTGGCAAACCAGGGGACAGCAGGGGACATCAGCATCTTCCAGCACACAGGCAGCCAGCTGTACAACCTTGGCAGAGCAGCTTGTAACTGCAGCCAGGCGGTTGTGTGTCATTAACTCAACCTCCAAGCCCCAGGGTGGCTCCCGGGTCCCCCACGCTGTTCCTGGGCATGGCAGGAGCTGCTCTTTGAAGGCTTGGAGAACTTGCATTCCAGTGCTGCCTCGGACCGGGAAAGTTAGTCAGCTTTCCCGAGCACAGAAAGTACCAGCCTTGGACGTTGCCAACTTATGAATAAATGATCCAGGAGTGACATGGAGGGTCCCTGCTGCCCAGGCTGAAGGCAGCACTTATGCTTCTGCTTCCAGGAAAGTCAGAAGGAAATAACAGAGCACTGAGAGAATGTGTGGCTCCCTAAAGCCAGGCAGAGTCTGTGGAAATCCAGAGTGGCTCACAGAATTAACCTCAGTCACCACTTAAAGCAAGCGTCTCAATAAGTCATTCATTTTTGTGGGATTCATTTTGGCCAACATGTCTTGTGCATGCTTGAGATCGTGCAGGGTAAGAAAACCAGTGTTGATTGGGGCTAAAGAGGATATTTTCTCAAGTGCAGCACTTTAGGAAATACGGCAGATCTCAGATGAGAAAAATAATGCTTTAAGACAAATGGCAATATATCAACTATTCCTTTTGCCAAAAAGAATGCCAACAAGGGCCAAACTCACACAGCCAAGAACAGACAGATGCTCTGTTTGCCTTCATTTCTGCATCTGAGATCCCTGGGCCTGGGCTACAGATTTTAAGGTAGTTACTTCCATTCTGTGACATTTCAGTTGCATTAATTTTATAGCTTGGGTGGGAACCTTCTCACCACATATGAGACTGTATCTCTAAGAAACTCTAAGTTCTCTAATGAAACGAATTTTTGGAAAGAAATGTTCTAAAGTTGTTTGCAGCCTGTATTTAGTCTGAAATGGACTTGTTCATTATTTGTAGGGAATATAATACATATAAACCAACAGACATGTTTCCCAAATCTCATTACTACATTATTTATCCTTTATTTGTTTGATAATTTATTGGGGATTTACAAGGCACTACAGATTAAAAACTGCATGAGGTATGTCCTTAACTCTTCACAAGTTTGTACTTTCAAGACATATGTTTCAAATATTATATTGGCACAGAATTTTTGCCAGGTACCTGTATGTTTTAACAATGTAACTATAGATGCTCGTTGGCTTATGTGAGGTCACCTATCAGCAAGTTGAAAATATCATAAACTGAACATGCACTTAAGATACCTAATTCAGCAAACAGCCTCACTTAGCAACAGAGCACATGTGGAGTATCTTTTGATCCTTTCCATGAACACATGGCTAATTGGGAGTCACAGCTTATTGCTGCTGCCCAGCATTTTAAAAGAGAATTATACTACATATCAGCAGTCCAAGAAAAAGATCAAAATAACAAATTCCAAGTACACTGTTTTTTCTTTCCCACTGAAAATCTTAAACTGAGCCATTGTAAGTCAAGTCAGGACTATCTATAACGTGGATTAGTGCATCTCCAACTGGCAGGCAGTGGTGCACTGCCATCCCATGAATGGGCCAGTGGTGTGCTTTTTCCAGCCTCTGCAGCAGATAAATAGAACCAAGAATCCTCAAAGTCCCGAATCTATAGCCTGGGATCAATGCTATATTTATTCATCTATCCAAATCATACAATATTAATGTCTTTGAAGTTTACATGGTTTTAAACCATTACACGGTATTGCATTCTACTGGGCCCAGGGTAAAACACAGCCCAATTCACATATCTCACAATATCTCTCAGAATCATTAAGTTGAGTTCAATTCCACCCCTGTAGACAAAGCCACAAATTATATTTGATGATGGTGATGGTGAAGACAAACACATGACTGTGTTTGATGATGGTAGTGGTGAAAGGAAAGCTTCACACTTCTCCCTCACACATTTATCTGGACAGAGGAGTTGAACCAGCTGCAGTCTACTTTTTCTCTTCCATGAGCCTCAAACCTACCCACACATACTCCATTTCCAAAAGAAACAGCTGGCAAAGACTATCCTGTCTTTGATTTGTTCTGACTCAGGAGCAGTGGGAGAGAAGACACACAAAACCACTTCATCCTTGGCAACTTATGCCCGTCCTGACCCACATGTGTTTTTCCTTTCAGACAGAGGAGCCACACTCATGCAAACATCGCTCTCTTCCTCAGTTTGTTTGACAGGGTCCACGGTACACGGTATGAACACTCAGGCAAGTGCTTTCTTTCAAAGGACAGAGATGTGTAGTGATAATGTCTGAGACTAACAAGGAAGGTATTTTCCTAGGTGTTTAAAAAAAACATAAAGAAATATTCCTGGAATTAAAACCTACATGACCCATACTGTCAGATAACAGTTGACACTTGAAAACAATTTGTCAGGAAATGTTCATAAATATTTGTTCTGGGAAATCCTTGTATAAATTTTGGAATAGGATGAAGGAAGAACACAAAATGTTGGATGGCCACAAGAGTGGCAAAAGACTCATGGGACAAATAACATTTTTAAGAATGGCACTTTGCAGGTCTTGCTGGGAATGTTCACAGAATTATGTATATATACACATATATGTAATATATATGTGTTTTGTGTGCATGTATGTTTACATGTACCTATACATACTCAACATATGTAACACATACAATGTGAAGTATATTATGTTTATACATACATATCTTGTTTGTATGTACACTGTGATGGTTAAATTTGCATCCGCTCTGCTAGGCTAAGGGATGGCCAGCTGGCTGTCAAAACATTATTTCCAGGTGTATCTGTGTAGGTGTTCCCTGAAGATGAGCACTTTTGAATCAGTGGAATGTAAAGAAGACTACCTTCACTAGCGTGGAGAAACAATATATAACATATTCAGGGCCTGAACAGAACAAAACAACAAATGTGAGGCAACTTCTACCCTTGAGCTGGGACAGCAGTGTCCTCTGCCTTAGGACATGGAGCTCCCAGTGCCCAGACAGTGAGCTAGATCATAATGCAGCCTGCTTTCAGGCGTTTTTATGCACATTGAGTTGCCCTATGAGGTTTCCTGATTCTCCAGCATTCACACAGGAGATTTTGAGACTTCATGGCTTACAGAATCATATGAACAATAAATCACTTTCCACCTATCGGTCAGTCCATACATAGATGCTTTATTGGTTCTGTTTCTCTGGGGCCCTAATGAGCACATATATATCCACGTACATATGTCTTCCTGTGTCTATTTCTGTTTCTTATACACATGTGAGCATGTGGTCATTCTGTCTACAAGAGTCATGAGTTATAGGAATGTGCTTTCGAACCTCTGTACATATTTCATATATATATATATATATATATATACACACACACACACATATATGCATATGTGTGTGTGTCCGTGGATGGTGCTTTCATCCCTAAAACATGTGAACAAAAGAGACAGGCAGCTATATCAGAAAGTAATATCAAAAAAGTAAAAATGAAGTTCAATTGCATAAATACTTCAAAGGATGCTAAAATAGAAATTTATTAAAATCAGAAAAATCATAATAATAATCTATAAGTGTCAGTTGCTATCTGACTTCTTGAAGATAAGAACTGATTTTAAATTAATTTGGATAGGTTATTAGACATGAGATATAAAATGTTCCAAGAACTATTTTACACATCAAGATCTTAAAAACAAGTAGAAATTAAGTTCCACTAACAAAATGCTAGAAGTAGAAAAGCTCAACAGTGCCATAACCACTTTTTGCCCAACTTGTTGCAAGGGACAGAGCATAGACTAGGATATCAGGCAGACATGGATTTAAACTATTTAAGCTTCATCATTTACTAGGTGGATATGTTAAGTTCTTTGAGGCTCAGCAAAGCTCTTCGAGGCCCACACTACCATCTCACAGAATCACTGTACAAAATACGTGAGACAACATCTCCCTAATGTACAGATCACTCTTTCTTTCCCTGAAGTCCACTGTTCTACATGATGAAGATACATTAATCTTTGTCTACATGTCCAAAGTGGTGCATGGAACACCTACACGCCAGGATTAAGATGCTTTTGGAATTACAGTGACCCTCTGTGACACTTTTCTCAGTCCTGTATGCCTTCTTATACTATCTTACAGAAGAGTGAGTCACTGTTCTGAATGTCCACATCTAAAATGTAGAACACGGTAACCATCCAACTTGCTCCATACACTGATCACCCTTACTGTCTGTTGAAGGAAGAGCCTTATCTCATCAACTGCTCAGTGGTTGCAGGACAGGTCTGCTGCCTTAGGCAGAGTCTTACAGTTCCCTGTGCAAAGAGCGCTCCCAGGGTAAGCGTTAAGGTAGGCAGCCATGCAGCACACATTTACGAAGCACTTCCTATATGCCAGGCCCTGTCATAAACCCTAGGAAAGTGAGTTTCCTGTAGACACTTCTGTATATCAGTAGTTGGGGACCTAAATCTTTAGTTTCCTCAGTTCTACAGCTGTCCTCCCAGAGAATAATGAGGCCTTTGTTGATAACCTGTGATGTGTGATAAAACATCACTGCACACCATAGGACTCTAACGTTTCTCAGTCTCTGTGGATGACATGAAACAGCAAAATAGATTATTTCAGAAATTATTTTGAGAACTATAACTCAGGTTCCTAAAAAGTGTTTACTCTTTTTTACAGTCAGGCAAGCTCTGAGTAAAAGTTTGGTTAATGAGCTTAATGTTTGGTTAATGGGCTTGATGCGAGTGGCTAGTAGAACATGTAAGTGGTTTTCATTGCTGGAAGTATAGCATCTCATGCATGAAGATCATTAAAAAAATGACAGGCATCAAAGAACAATGAAATATTGCCAAGTGCCTTATTTTATTAGTCAAAAATACCAGTAATGCAAGAGAGTCTTTTCAGAGGCAGCTACCAAAGATTCTTTTTAAAATCAGAAAAAGACAGCAAAGATATAACTCGCGGGGTCCTACTTCATTGCCAGAGCTGTCAGTCAAGGGCACGCTGCTCTTACATCATGGAAGAGGGGCATGGTTATGGTTAATGATTATGGAATATAAGGCACTTAGGGCACAGCTTCCACATACAAAGTGAAACATTCCAATCCTCTTCTCCCCCCGTACCTTTCATAATTTCTGGATATTTTTATAGTTTACTCAAAGAAAACCCACTATCTTCAGTCCTGGTGGTGGAAACAGGCTTCCTGGGTGGCTCTACAGTCTTGATCAATCCTTAAACACAGTCAGATAACTTCTGTCCTATAGACCAGCATCCCATGGACCCAGAACTGTATACTGGGTTCTGGAAACCAGGTCAGCAAAGAGAACTCACCCCTTACAATTCACTCAAAGCATTCACTGGCCCCTTATCATTCACTCAAAGCATTCACTGCACAGGACTCGTTAATCTCACACTGAGAAGCATGCTTCATCAGATATTTCATCATCCTTCTGACTTTACTGATGCTTCATGTATTGACGCCTTTGTTCCACATTATGCTCCTGAAAGCTCTCTGACATGATACGTAATTTCTTCCATTTGTTGGATTAGTGTACATCACATAAACCCAGATTTGCAACTGTGGGAAAGGAGCAGGAAAATGATGTCACAAAGGAAAGGAAATAAGGCTGCTGCAAACCACAAGTCAATACCGAAGCATCAGCTAACCATTTATGACCAATCATTAGTTTTCATCTCCAGGTGGAACAGATAAGCTATGGGAAAGACAGAGCTTTCTTCCTGCCTGTGGATCTACTTACCTTGGTCAGGATTTACTTGGAGAGGAAAAAAAGAAAACATTTTTCAAAACTGAACAGCCTCTTTGTCTGTGTAATGGTCTCCATGCACCCTCTCTATGGCTCTGAATAAAGTCAGAAATAATGTTTGATGTGAGACCTTGGAATTGTTCAAAGTGCCAACATGAGTATGCTCAAATATGTGAGGGTGATTTAGAAAGGTTTCTGATATAGGCAATATTCACTACCTTAGTCACTTCAGGTTACGATGATAATATACTGAAAACTGGGTGGATTATAACAGAAATTTAGTGCTCACTGCTCTGGGCTTGGGAGGCCATGTTAAGGCCCAGTGAGATTTGGGATCTGATACAGGCCTGCTTCCTCATAGAAAGCCATGTGGCCTAGACCTTACAAGGCAGAGGGATGAGGGGCCTTCCTGAGGTCTGTCTTACAGAGCCACCAATCTCATCCATAGGCACTCCTCTTTCACCACTAGGTATTCCCAAAGGATCCATGTCTTAATACCATCACCTAAGAATGAGGATTCCACTAGATGGGCTTTGTTGGGACATGAACCTTCAGACTGGCCATAGCATGACAGTGTGCGCTGAGCAGATTTTACACTTAATGAATCTCTACAATGAGTGAAGAGTGGATTGAGGCGAGGGGACAGGCCATCGCTCCCTTACACACACTGACACAGATACACATACTCACCAACACATGCTCACATGGGCACAGTTACATTTTCATCAATCTCCAGTGACATTGTCAGGAACATTCCAACGTCTTGTGAGCAGTTTTACACATAGAGTATGGACTAAAAAGGATCTTTGGGACAAAGAGGAAGTCAATGGGGTAACACTTTCCCATGTACAAACATATGTTGTTCTCACAATGTGGTTATCGCAACCCTGAAATTCATTTTAAATGCTACCATTGCAAACATTTTAATAATTTTAAAAAGCTGTTGTGTTTGGCAGCGGCAAGCATAACATGTTGACAAAGAAAGGACTGCATGGTCTCTAATCAACTATTTGGATCACAAGTAATTATGCAGAGATAATCCCCAGGAAACTGGAGAACAGCCTGAAGGGCAGACGTAGTAATGAAGGATGGAGGGAGAAGCCTAAGGCAACCACAAATGTCCTGGAGAGCTGCCTGGGATTTGGGTGATTGCAGGTTCCTCTGGGAGATTCATGACTCTCTTTTCTTGAAAAAGAAACTAGGGGTGCACAGCGTTATCACCCAGTCCTCCATTCTAACTGGCCACGGTACCCAAGTTTTTCTAGGCTTATAGACACTGTTCGAAAGTCAAAACAGCATCGATGGACCTACAATTATACAGAGAGCTCAAAACTTGGTTTTTGTCAGGGCACCAAGAGAAAGATCGGCCCTAATTTGAGCTGTGTGAAAAAGATTCTGCTCACTGTGAAGGGAACACGAAGAATTATGGAGTGTTGGCTTTATGACATAATCTTTGAGGTATTTGGTGGAATCTGCGGCCCAAAAGACTCAGGTTGGAATCTTTGCTTTTTTGTTTTCTAGCTGTACAACTAAGGTAAATTATTCAATTGCCCTTTTGTGATTTTACTATTCACAAAACAAGGGTAAGGAATCCCAGTAATTCTGGTCTTCTAGTGAAACACTGAATGATACAGTTCCTTTCGGAGAGTTGACTTCCTGCCCTGTGGTGTGTGGACTGACATCCTTTTCTTCCCAAACTCTAACTGTCCCACCCACTGGCCACTCCCGCCACAGGGTAACCCCATCAGACCCAAGTGAGCCAGTGACTGCCCTGTCCTTGCAGCCATGATGGACTCCAACATTTACTAAGCTGCTCTAGTTGGAGAAAAGTCCAAGTCTCTCCCCAGATAATTAAAATAGAAACACACCGCCCCGGAGTTCCTTGCTTTCATCCAAGTGTCACAGGTGATGTCAGAACGAGGACAAAGCAGATGGGAGGAGCAGAGCAGAACCAAGGGCAGAGAAGTGGAGAGCTGCCCCTAAAATGACAGCGTGGGCCTCCAGGATCCTGAATCTCTTCTTGGCTTTCATTTTGCATGATCTGCTCCTTTCACTTAGCAGAAAGAGCTGGCTCTTCTGTAACAGGGGGCACTGCCAACACACTTGTGCCATGAGAGACTTGGCCCCTTAAAGCGAGATTATAACCTCAGGGACAGATACAGCGAAGGAGCTCAGTCCTCACCAAGCCACCATGTAGGGATGGTGACAGTGATCTGGCTAAAGAGGGGAAGATGTTCTCTCTTCTTATGAGAGTTTGGCTGTATCTACAGTACAGATCTGGATGTCATCTTTCTCAGCTCTGCAGGAAGACTTTATGGGAAATAAGGGCTTCAAAACTTAGCAAAGACCTGAGAGCTGATAAAAGGACGATTCCTACATACATTTCTGAGCACCCACCCTTGAACCTTCACAATTATCAGCAAAAGATGCTCACATTTGCTTTAACAAGCTGGAGTGTGGTCTCTGCTCATCTACCCTAAGGTGCTTTGGTGAATAAATATCATTTCCATGATGCCTCTGCTTAAATGCAAACGGATCTGGGAAGAGGAGTAACCTGGGTTCCTTGGTGGAGAGGGCTCAGCAAAGGGACCACCCCCGAACAGAGGCCACGTGGACAAAACTGTAGGCCCTGTCCTTCCAAGCTAAGCAGCTCCACCACTCTCTCTGTCCTGTCTTGGGTTCTGGGCTTCTATATAAAGTGCTGTTTGAAGAATGGAGTCCTCTACTCAAAGTATCCAAAGCCCCTGGCTTATCAGTTTTGGGAGCTGCGAGCCGGGCCAGAATGGGATGCAGAGCAGAAGTGACCGCCAGAGGGCAGCCTAAGGACACTGGAGACCTGTGCTCCCCAGACAAGAGGAAAGAATTTTTTCCAGGTATGTATTGCAAAGGGCTGGCTCAGACTGCCTGCCTCTATCGTTTTTCTTATGTTTCATTATTAGGTACTGATCCTCACAGCTTAATGCAGCTATTTAAATTCAACTGTAGTGAGAAAAACATCAGAGTGTTTCTCCATTGCCATTGCTGCTACTTGCTAGTCTTCTTAGCAGACATTGGTCAACTGCCAATTTATTTGTATTTTTGTGTCCGACCTTTTTATTGTTTTCACTAAAATTATCATTACGGAGAAAGAAAGCTAAATACCTCTGAAGCTGTATCTTGCTTCTTCCAAATCATTCGGCAGATCTCACAGGCTCGCCCAAGCCCATTTCCTTCTGCAACCCATACGAGATAATTAACCCCCCTCCCCAGTTCTAACAACAGGGAACACAAATCGGTCTCTCAGCTGTTTTAATGGGAGATCCAAAGGCTCACACGAAAGCCAAGGCCTTTTAGACTTCCTATAAATCCAGGCAGCTTTTTTCCTGGATGGTCTTCATGGTCTTGGACACCAGAGCTCAGCTGGAATGGTTTCTGCCTAAGTGGATAAAGGTCTGTGATGAGAACGCTGAACTCCCAGTCCCTGGCCCTCCCTGTGTCACGAGGCTTCTAGGGGAACAAACACTCTCGATCTAACTCCTGACAGGAGTACAATGCTTTCACCTGTCCCTTGGCTCTCCAAGCCTCCATTACTCAGTTCCACGCCAAGACCATTTGCTGAAATTCTCCATAGTCTCCAAGTTCGGTCTATTCTTGCTGCTTAATAGGGCTATCTTATGGTCTGCTTTTCTTTTCAAAAGCTTTTTATGTTCCCTCTTCTCAAAACCATTTCCACTTTGCCAAACGATACTATTTTGAATAACAGTAAGTGCGTGCTAGCAGTAAATTATGATTCTAAAACTGGCTCTGTCAAAGTCAGAGCAGATAAAAAATGTAAAAGGGCCTAATTCAAAGGATCTGAGCCAAGGAAGGAAGATGAAAATCAGCTGAACTTCTAGACTGTTAGTCTCAGAGAAGACCACCTGCTTCGGACTCTCTTGGATGGCTGCGTAAAAATGCAAACTTCCGGGCTCATTTTCATCTTTCTAAATGAGTTTCTGAGAGTAGGACTCACCTTGTGCGTTTGACCACCCTCCCTAAAGGTTGGGGTCAGACCTGCTGAACTTCCTTGCACAGCCTCTCACTCAGCTAGAAATTTCTCACCATGGAGGCCAAATCCCAAGACTTCAAACTCATATTAAGCCAGTAGTGATCCATGACAGAGTATATCCTCTTTGAGCTTTGCAATGTTAACCTAGAAATACCTACAGTCTTAAGAACTTGGTGTCTATGTTTTCCAAAAACAATTTGCCCACGAACAAAATGTCCTATTTTTCTCCTGAAAGATCATTGACTTTATTCCTTTTCGGTAGAAGAGCTTAGTATTTCCATTTGCATCTATTCCTATTCTAAATGTGATAGTGACTAACTTCTGACCAAGTCTGGCTTCTACACTAGCATCCCCCCTTTAGGTGAGAGTCTTTTTTTGTAGTATCTACAATCAAAATTCAATAATTCCAAAGCCTCCTAGTCAGAGATAGTAAGAGAGACAAGGCAGAAGAAAGGAAGAAAAAAAGTGGTCAGGTACTTCTTGATGTAGCTGTTGTTCTCTGGTACTGGTGCTGCTACTGCTGTTACAATGTAGTCTTCTTGAACTCATCAACTGCAGCTCTACGTACTGCAAACAATTAGATAAACACTACTTAACAATTTACATATACATAAGACACTTGCAGAGGCAAAGTGAATAAGCAAGCCAGCAAGCCCTTGAGTAGCTCCCGCTCTAGTGAGAAAGAGACATAAATAGATGATACTCTATGTTGTGTACTAGATGAGTACAGGGTTATGGAAAGAGGAGTTTATGAACATTTTCCTCAGATAATATCCACATTTTTCTTCAAGTAGTGAATAACATAAAGAAAGGGCAGATAGAAGGCTTTTAGGTACTAGGGGACTGAGAATTGATGCAGAAACTAATTGGGAAAATATCAGGTTGACCAGATGGTATATGATGGGAGAGCACATGAATCGGGCTGGTATTGGGTTAAGGAGCAATAATGGAAATTAAAATACAGTTAAATGTAAGAGAAAATGAATTTAAAGTTAATGGAGTTTTTTCATTCACCTATGAGAAAGATTCAGATTTCAAAAGTAAATAGCATGTGTTGTATTCATCTATTTTTTAGGGTGTTGAGTTAAAAATTAAGAGTCATTAAGAATTTGAGGGCCAAAGATTTAGCTCAGTGGTTCCAGCGCCTGCCTCGCAAGTGCAAGGCCCTGAGTTCAATCCCGGCAACCACATACGATGCTGGGCTGGTGACTCACGCCCACCAGCAGTCAATACCACATACCACAGTGCCAGGCATGGTGGCTCTGGCCTGTGATCCCAGCACTCGGGAGGCAGAGACAGGAGGATTGCTGAGTGTGGGGCTTGCCTGGGCTACAGAGTGAGCTCAGGGCCAGACTGAACTACAAAGCAAGACCCTGTCTCAAAATAATAATAATAATAATAATAATAATTTGAAATCATGGGGCTGAAGATTTAGCTCAGTGGTTCTGAAACCTGCCTTGCAGGGGCAGGGTCCTAAGTTCAATCACCAGTACTAACAGAAATAATTTAGACTCTTGAAGCTAATGCAGGGAACAAGGATTAGCTCCCCACCTGAAACGCGAGTTCATTTCTCTAAAAATAGAAAACTAAATTTTAGGAAAAACAGAGATTTAAGTAAGAAAATTTTATTGAGAAAGAAAGCTTCTGCCTAAGAGAAGCAGAAGGGGGAACCCAAAAAGTGGGTAACACAGAGTCGCTTTTCCCAGGGGAATTTTACAGACAAAAATCACGAGGTGAGGTGGGCTCAGAATAGGGGGCAGACTACAATTAACCAATGATTGTAGTGGGGGCTTTCAATAAGATTTAAAAGAAATTGGTAAATCATAGTTAACCAATGGGTTTACAACAAATACAATTGTTTCAGCAATCTTGATTAAATGGGGTCCAATGAGGAATCAAGTCGTATAGGGTTTTTCTTGTCAGGAGACTCCTCTAGGTGGTCCAAAGTTCTGGCCCTCTATCCAAGGAATTTGCAATCACTGCTTTCCCAGGGAGGGGGTATATCTGGATCTTGATCCTCCATCCTAGGAGGAGAATGAGGCCTGTTGGTCAATGCTATCTGAGAATATAGTTTTTCATTGATTGTGTTGACCTATGGAAGGGTTGTCTTTCTTGCAACTCTTTCAAAGGCCAGCCTTATCTATCTGCCTACCATATATCTAAGTAGCTTTTCTACCTATAATATTGTCCTGTGGTTAGTATTCTGAACTCTGAATCTGGAAGGGGATGGATCTGGACCTTGACCCTCCATCCTAGGAGGAGAATGAGGCCTGTTGGTCACTGCTATCTGGGAGTATAGTTTTTCATTGATGTTGTTGACCTTTAGAAGGGTCATCTTTCTTGCAAGTCCTTCAAGTGCTGGGCCTATCTATCTGCTTACCATATGTCTAGCTAGCTTTTCTACATATAACAAAACAGGGAACGCTGATTCTCCCAAAATAGAATTAGTCCTTCAAGGACTGTGGTAAATAGGAAGTGGCTATCCTAATATATATGTAGCTGATAAATTTTAATTGAGTGGCTAAAACATTTTTAATCATCAAGTGAACCAAGAAATCCTAGTGCAGTTGTTTTGGCAGCACCTGAGGCATTTTTCATTGCCATGACTGAGGAGGTCAGCAAGAGGGATCTGCTGGCATCCAGTGGGTGGAGGCCAGGCCAGGGGTGCTGCTAAACATCCTATCCTGTCCTACAAAGTGCAGGATGACAGAGTCCCGAATGGGGAAGCAAGCCCTGCTCTAGAGTCTCCATAGTCCTTGGTATTTGTTTAGCTACAGATCTTGAAGTTTATAAAGCAAATAAGACTTATCACCAGCAGATAACCTGCAACCATATGACAGGCTGCGTGGGAAGGTTGTCAGCCTGATCTGCACAGCTGGGGGAGAAGACCTTGGCCCGTGGGACTGTAGGTGCCTCCTCCCAGGAACAAGGCTGCTCGTCTCTCAGCTGCAGGACTCTGTTATGAGATCATCTGAATTCCTTTTCAGTTGAGCTCTGTGTTCCCCAGAGAAACGTTCTGATTAAGATCTTGCTTCTTACATAACTTAGCAACCGTGAACCGCTGAATTCGCCTCCTGCCTTCTGGAAGAAATCTTTTGTCTTCATTTCTAGCCAACCACATTGTAGTCTTCCTTTTGGTTGAGAAAATACTCTATGGTTTCTTAAAAAGCTTACTACATACCCCTAAATAAAACTCCTGGGCTGTCACTTGATTTGTCTTTTCAGAGTCTGCTTCTGATTCATCACTGGGTGTGAATAAGAGCTGTGGAAAGCAAAAGGTTCTGATCAAGTGCAAAGCTCCACATTTTCCTGAAATTCACAGAAGTCACATAATGAGGTCTCACCTTACATGTTTTTCAAAACCTGCCTTTGTCCAGAAGCTCCAAAATTCAAAGCAGCCCCCTACAAACTCCTTCATTCCTTCTTCTTGGGGCTCATGCTTGAAGACAAAATTAGCAGTATTTGCACTATAACTGAAGCTCCTCGTGTGCACCTTCATTTATCTCGAAATCAAGATTCACACAGAGTTTGGGCATCAATTTGAAGATCAAAACCCATGATTAATATCTAAATTGCTGATGAGATGTTTTTCTGATGCCGATCACTGCTGAGCAATGACAAGATGTTAAACGCCAGAGCAGCAAGATTTAGTTTCCAAAGGCTGCGCTTACAGAACTAGAGAGGGTGGCAGGAAGGGAGAGAGGGCGGAGGAGTCAAAGCAGCTGCATGATAAGCAAAGAACCCTTTTGTTCTTGTCACACCTTGGAATCAAAGCCACTTCAGCTCACATCCCACACCTGAGATGTTTGTGACTAGGCCACTCCCTTCTCTCTGAAGTGGGGAGAGACAGTCATTTTGTTGCTCTGAAATTTACCTCCTATTCTTTCCCACACTGAGTCCATGTTTCTCTCACTTCATCCTTCCCAGAAACACCTACTCTTACATAGGATTTACAGATTGCAAGTTGAGATCCCTGCATGACAGAGGGGACAGATTACCCTGGGAAGAAAATCTCTTTCCAAGGAAACTGTAAGAGCTTTGAAATGCAAAGTCTATATTTTGCATTTTTTGCACATTTCTGATTTTTCACTAGTATGAAGGCCAATCAAAGCAGAGTGCATTATGAGAAGCCACATCAACTCATTGATCTTCCTTTAAACTAAATATATGAATCCATGAAAACTGGTAATTTGACCTTGTTTCAGTGTAATGCTTACCTGGAATTCACCTCAACTTGCAATATTTCAGTTCCTAAAGCACATAACAAGTTGTGACTTGTGCATATATTTTTCTTGAGTTCTAAAAAGTAGAAAGCTGATATTTAACTTTGTGGTTTGTTAGGGTTTAAATTTTTGTTGCTATTACAGCTATTTTGGTAGTGCTAATTCTAAAGTAAAGAATGATGCAAAAAGTTCTTGCTCATTTTGGAAGTGTTAGAGAAAAAAATTTCAAAAATTTTGTCTCCTTCCATTTTCCAGGAAATGATGTCATGGCATTGAAACAAACAGCACTGTGGACAGAGCTGCTGGGTAGAGGCATATGCTGTTTTGAGCACTTGAAACTCACCAGGTTGGTAACAGGAGAGAGGTAATAAGTCAACTGGTAAATTATAGGAAGGGAGAGAGGTTAAGGAACATAGGGTGGATGACTTATTAGATGATTACCTCATTCATTCTCTTAACCTCAACCAAGTTCTGTTGACAAAGCAGCCCTGCCCAATACTTTTCTATTGTGTTTTCAAGTATCTTCAGAGGAGACGATCTGTCTTTCAATTGTGATAAAATTAGTAAGCAATGGGCTCAAGTTAAGACTAAAGACAATATATTTTCCTGTGTGTGGGCAAATACTAGATTTATTTGGGTAGTTCACATGAAGGAATAGATAAGCAGACAAACCCTGAAGGAAATGACGCTGAATTACAAGCAAATGTAAATGTAATTCCAAAGTTCCAAAGGAAAAAAATCCTTAGGAAACAAAAACATCTAAAATGAGAGAGAAAAAAATTATTGTTATTGTCATTAAAGAAGTAACTATGGGGCCTGAGGATTGGCTCAGTGGTTCCGGCACCTGCCTCACAAGCGCAAGGTCCCAAGTTTGATCCCCGGAAACCACATACAATGCTGGGCATGGAGACTCACACCCACCAGCCAACAATACCACACACCACAGTGCCGCGCGTGGTGGCTCTGGCCTGTAATCCCAGCACTCGGGAGGCAGAGACAGGAGGATTGTTGAGTTTGAGGCTTGCCTGGGCTACATAGTGAGCTCAGAACCAGCCTGAACTACAAAGCGAGACCCTGTCTCAAAAAAAACAAAAAAAAAGTAACTATTGCAACTATAGAAAAGGAGCAGAAATTTAGAGAAAAAATTACTAAGATGAAGACCAAGATATAAGGTAGCAATCTTAATAAATAAATAAATAAAAGAATTTTTAAAATGTAAAATATAAAAAAAATAATACATGAACTAAAAGCACTAATCAGTAGAACTGACTGCATTAATGATTTGGCCCCACAATGTACCAAATTTAATAAGAGTTCAAATAGTGAGAGTGAAGATGACTGATGATTGACATGGAAAGCCAAAAACTTCATAAAATTATAAATGTCCCAAAAAAGATATGTGACTGACAGAAATAGAATACCAAATAAAGATTTAATAAAATAAGATAAATGTCAAGAAAGGTCAAAACAGAGAAGCATAAAGCAATATAACAGAAGTAAAGACAAGTAAATTAGTTAAGACAATAATAAAAGTAGCAGGAAAAATTCCTTTCTAAAGTGCACAAATCCAAGACAAGCATAAAACTACTTAGGCACAAGGCTCCTAATTCAGAAGCCAAAATGGCAAAGAAATATTAACTGTTAAATATAAATGAATAGATAATGTAGCAGGTAAATATTAAACATAAAAGAGACTAGGCTTACGGTACTTCTGTCAAAACAAAATAAAATTATAATGAGAAATGGAAATTTTTCATAAATTGATAAAAGTGTAATAAATATAAAACTAAAGCAATCAGGACACTTATGAGTTCAAAACTATGGCATCAAAATAAAGAAAACACAAGCTTTTATAACATTGGAGAATTCTTAACAAAACCCAAATACCCATTTCTACCAACGACATTCCTAGGAAATAATTGTCTACTGACTTCTGCAGTTTAGAACAGTGTCCCCACCTAGACACCCTCATGCCCTAGGATCTCTTGGACATGACTCTTATGAGTCTTCCAGGGGGTGCGAGTTTCCTGGAAGCTTCAGCCTTGGGAGGGGAGTCATTCTTTGGGCAACAAGCTGAATAGCACATTTGACAACAGTGCTCACAGTTCCTGACACCAGTGGAACCAACAGTGGTATTTGACTTTCTTTTCTTAGCCTCATACACTGGGAAAATTTTTTAAATGCTCTAGCACTTGGGCATCTGATTTAGAAAGCACATGGAGCGAGACATTCTGCTCCCTGGCGCACACAAAGGACTACGGGGCTGCCCAAGGCTTCACACAGGGAGCATCCAAGCAGTGAGTCTGCAGCACAAACCAAAGCTGGACATGAAGATGAATTTACAAGTCTCACCCAGAACCCTGTATCTCTGTTTAGGTTCCACACACTTCCTTGCTGTGCCATGTATGTGACTTTCAAGCCAGCCACCAGCAGCAGGGTGATTGTTTTAGTAACATCTGTCCAAAAAACAAAACTGAGCTTCATTGTTAAAGTACAGATATTAAAACTTTAATTATATGTAAACCAATTTCTCATCTCACAATCTATTTCAAGGATGCACTTGTCAGGAAAATAACAGGGAAGGCTTTTAGCTTTATTAATTATAGTTTTAACTGTGTAACATGTTGATTATTTTTAAAAATTTAAATTTTTGTTTCTTTGGGTATAAACCAAGCTTAATGGCACTTGTGATGTTAAAATATTTTAAGAAATTTGTCTTGAAAAGTATTGCTTTTCAAGAGCAGTACAAACATACAAGTACAAAATTAAAATTAAATTCAAGCTATTAAATATGTTTTGAGCATATTTTAAGCCTTGGAATATTATGTCAAATCAACATTTTATTTTAGAAAATTGATACTATAATTTGTAGGTTATAAAAATTATGTAAGATAGAGTAAAATCAAATTTTTACCAATCCATATATATAGTATTATATATATTTTACATATAAATATACAGCTGTATATGTCTGTATAAATGCACTTTAAAATCCTCAGGATTACCCTGAGGTAATTACATTGCAGAAATAATCTCTATGGAAGGACTGGAAAGCACTAGCCTAAACCATAATCCACAAGGTTCGATATCTAAAATCCCATGGAAGGTGTGGTCAAAAAATATGATATGCATTTACATTTTGAAAAGTTATCATAGCGAGAGACATATTGCCATTAATATGCCTCAAAATATACCCCAGTCACGTTAAAGACACTATCCCATTGTTTTTACAGCTCTCTGAAGTAACTCTGGAGTCCTCCTTCTTCCCGGGTGGCTTTAGTGCTGCCATGGCTGCCTCAGTGACCTGAACTGAATCAACACGTTTACTTATTTTAGCCATTTTGAATTTGTGGAAGAGCCGGAAGTCACATGGTGCCAAATCAGGTCAACACTGTGGATGAGGACACACCATCATGTTTTTATATGCTTGCTTTCCCGTTGGCAGCAGCATTCACCATATTTTTTTGTAAATTTTTATCTTCATTGGCACATCATATAACACATCATGATCCACTCAGTATTGGGAATTTGTACTAGTATATGATACAATTTAATTCTCTTTTTTTTCCCATTCCCCTATGAACATCACACCCCCCCCACCTTTAAATACATAAGTTTTGTTGCCCTTTTTTATTACCATCATATTTTTTTCTTTACCCCTCATTACTCACCCCTCCACCACATTTCCCTTTGAATATTTTCTATTTCACAATATCCATCATACATTCTAGAGCTCACTAACATCTTCAGTTTCTAATACCAGAGAACAGATACGATATTTACACATCTGTGACCTACTCATTTCACTTATGAGTTTGAGCAGACTCTATACTGACACTCACTAAAGAGAACAGTCCCAGAAAGTGACAAAAGCAAAGGGTTGCCCAAGAGCAAGGGAGTATGTTTGAGGAGGTTAATGATAATAGTTATTTTTTAAATTGAATTCTTTATTGGTACAATTTATGTACATCTCACAATCACGTTTAACACTGGGGAATTTGTACCAGTATATGACACAAGTTCATTCTCATTTTTACCCATATCCTACCCACCCACACCTCCCCACCCCCTTTATACATACTCTTTCATAATGATAATTGTTTTTGATCATCCTGTGTATGTTGTTACTTGGTTTTTGATAATTCCATTTCCACTTCTCTAAGAGCAAATATGTGCCACTGAAGAGACCTTTCTGGTAGGATTTATTGCTGTAAGTAGAGGTTCTACAATAGTGTCACACACGTATTAAGTAAAAAGCACCTTTTTTGATTTGCAGAGTAGAGTCCTGACATACAGTCTTTCCTATTATATTTTTTCATTATTATTTCAATTGTAATCCTTAACTGATCTTCCTTTAGAACCAACAGTCCAGTACTCTCTTTCCTCTAGGAGTACAATCTCACTTTATTTGGCATAACTGATTACCTGAATCAGACCTATTCTCAATATTAGATCCCTGGTGCATTTTGTTGCTTCCTCAATTTTGAACTAAATCCCTCCACAGCATGCACTTTGGTCTTGCTGCTATTTTAGAATTTCTTTGTAGCCCTTGTGTCATCAGAATTTGCTTTCGTCCTGAGCCTATGCTGTTATCTGAATTCATTTTCCCTTATTGCTACTTGCTTTTTCTACCCTACTTGACAGACATTGTGAGTTCTTTCTGAAGAGACTGTATCACTTGAAATCACTATTTCTAGCATGGTATGTATTATGGTTTAGATATAGATATCCCCTCAAAGCCTCATGTGCTTATAGGTGGGCTTTGGGTGAGGTAATTGGCTTATGCGGGTGTGATACTCATCTGCGAATTTATACACCTTATAGCCAAATGTGATGTTGGTAGGAGGTGGGTCACTGGGGACGGGGGGCTAGGAGGGTCTACCTTGCTCCTGCTTTGCTCCTTCTCTCTCTCTGCTTCCTGTCCCAGTGCCAAGAGCTGTTTCTCCATGGCCACACCCCTCTGCCATGCCACCCTGCCTGGGAGTCAGCTGACTATGAAATGAAACCTTTACAAACTGTAAACTTAAGTTCCTTAAGTTGTGGTTATTGGGTATTTTAAAGCAACAAGAAAGTAACTAAGAGAGCATATTTATAATATCATGGGATTTGTAAATCAGATACAATTTTTCTTGTCTTTTTGTCAATGATTATATGAACGACCCAAGCAATTCAAAATTTATATTAAAATTTTGGTAACAGAATAACCTTCAGTTACTACATAATGGTAACTTGTGTCCTACTAACATTCTCATAGATAAAATATTTTTAGAAAACTACTGAAGGTACTATAGGAACAAAATCTGACATAAACTGGAGAAAAGGAAATCATGAAAGAAGAGAGCTGAACTGGGTGAGATGTGTGTTCATCACGGGAAGGAATTCTCCAATGGACAGAGTGAAGGGACTTAGGGCCTGGAGCATAAATCCTCAGGTTTGCTGGGCTTGCAGGGCTCAGGAACGCCAGAACAAATAGAAGATATGAAGCTAATTCCAGACAGAAGGAACGCACACAAGTACAGACCCCAAAATCTAAACAAAAGCATACTTTAATTCTTTGGTTAAATCTTTATTTACACATTTGAAAAGAAGACTCCAAGGAGTTCTACAAAGACCCAAGAAAGAAGAGTTATAAACTAAAGCCAGCAAAATTTGAAAGGTTTTAGCTGCTGCCAACTTTAGGAGAAAGTGAGTTTGGATATGTTTTCAGTCAAGATTATTGCTGTTGAAAACAGAGGGCAGAATGACTCAGATGGTGGAGCACAGGCACCTGGCACTCCTCCTTTCATCCCCAGAGAGAAACCCAGGTAATGGGGATCCAGTCATACTTGGAAGTGGACGATAATGAAAGGGCACTGGAAATAAACAGGAGAAAAAGGGAGACCATATAAGATGCAGAAAGACCTGGTACAGCAGCACAGTGACAGGGAAAGAAGTACTCCAGCCTCTGCTGCTCCCATGTTCCACTTGGGAGAAGGGGCCATCTCCCCTCTAGGGCAGTGAAGGTGAAGAGGAGAGTTGTCCAGACTCTGCCAGTGCGGATATGGAAGTCTTGCTACTGTAAACTTTCACAATCCATGCAGGCTCACAGCCTAAATAGATAAAGAGCCTGAAATCTGCACAGAAGCCTTGCCTTGGACTAGAAATTCCCTTCCCTTCCCACATGCCCTTGGGGTGCCGTAGTTCAGGGCCCATCTTGGAACAGACCTCCTAAATGAATTTGAATTGTTTTAGGGACCAGAAAATCTTCATATTCCCAATGCTGGGATTCTACAGCCTTTCCACGGTACTGGATTGACAGGTGGCTGCTGCATACGTGAAACTTGGCTGAGAAGACTGACTGTGACTGAAGCCTGCTGCATGTCCTGCCATGGAGAGGGTGAGAGGGTGGGGGGACAGCGCTGCCATGGAGAACTAGGAGCCAGGAGCCTCCTTTCACGACGAGGGTTGTAGCCAGCTTTGTGCAGATTCACCCTGATACCAACAACAGACAGTTATCCAAGCAGCTCCCACTGTCACTGACTACTGCGAGAGTTTTCTGAAGTCCTACTGTTGCCAACCCCAGGCCAGGCCAGTCTCGGGTAGTCAGTGGCTTCCACTGTCTCTCCGCCACCAGGGCCAGCTGTTACGGCTTATGTTCAAGTATTCCCCAAAGCTGTATGCTTTTTCTAGGTGACTGAATCTAGAGTGTATGATTGATACACGATGGGGCTGAGCCCAAGGGCACTAAGATTAAGGAGATGAGTGTTATCAACTCTAAGTAGTCTGAAGAAGATAAACGGGGCAGAAAGATGCTGTTAAGGACCCTTATTGCCTTTGCTGCCTTGTGCCCACCATGCTGTTTCTCCCCTGTGAACCCTGTTGGCCATCCCTGCCTCAGAACCTGCTAATTGTGGACTGAACCCTCTACACACCATAAGTAAATAAGCCCTCTCCCCTTTAACTTGGGAGGTTGGGATTTTTGTCTTAGCGTTGAGAGAAAAGTAACTAATAGACTAATAGTCCAGGGAGGGCCAGGGAGAAGCTTCACCTGGCCATATAGGCATGTCCTGCTTTTGCCCACTTCCTCCAGGCCAGCAGCAGAGAGAGGAACTTTGCTGAGCTCCAGGTGTGTCCCACGCCCCTTGATCCCTGGTGGGCACTCTGGCTGGGAGCCTCCGCGGTCACCCTGTTCAGGCACACGCGGCTCTCAGAACAGGATGACCTGCTCTAAGGCAGGCAAGGCCACAGTACCAGCATGACCATTACTGCTGCTGAAATCGCATCTTCAAAGTGCTAAAGAAAAAAGCCTGTCAACCTAAAATTCTACAAAGAAAATGTTCTTCAAAACTGAATGCATAATAATAAATGTTTTATACAGATAAAGTAGAACGCATTGCCAAAAGGTCTTAATTACAAGATCGGCCAAAAAGAAGTTCTTGGGCCAAAGGGAAATGACTTCAGATGGAAACTTGTAAATATGATGGAAAGAAGAGTCCTGAAAATAAAAAACATGTGGATGGATAGATAAGATTTCATGAAGCTCAAAACTGTTCTCATTGAAGTACAATGATAAGAACATGAAGAGGCAAGTGACACACTGGCAGAAAATATTCTCAATACATGTGACTTGTGTTAAAATTATAAGAAAATCTTTGATGCGCAACTCAATAAATTATGCTTTGGAATCTTTTTTTTTTTAATGACAGGGTCACAGAAAAAAAAGGTAAGGCCAAAAAGTTACTTAAAATATATAATTAAGTGCAGGGCATAGTCCTATATTGGAACCTGAACCAAGATTTTTAAAAAATCAGAAAGGAAATGGCTGTGACATATGAAAAAATTAAATGTAGTCTGTGGATTAGACTAGAATATTTTATCAATATTAAATATCCTCATTTTGATAAATGAAAAAATTATTGGAGATTCACGAGTTAAAAGGGTCCAAAATCTCCAATTATAATAGATTTTTTTCAGAGAAAAGATATGTATTTTTTTCAGAGAAAAGATGTGTATATATACACACAAAAACAAAGCAAATGTAATGATTGATGAATTGAATAATATCCAGATCTCTGTATAATTCTTGCATGTTTGCATTTCAAATTATATCAAAATAAGATTTATCATAAAAATAAGGAAATGACCAGGTTGAATAAAAATGGAAAGTATGACAAATACAAAAGCAGAAATGATGAGGCTGAATTTGAACAATGGATAGAACAAATAAATTCCGTAGTTTTCTCTTTAACAAAGACAATAGCAAAATATGCATTTTGTAAATAATATTCTTTAGAACTCCAACATTAAATGAAATCAAGTGTAAGAATTGACACAGTGAATAAAATCTTGGTGTTCTATACTTTAAAACAGTTAAGGAAAGGGGGAAAGGACATGTAGAGAGGTCAACTAGACCAAAGCTCAGATGATGGGTGGGAATATTTTTCCATTGCTGCTATCACAGATGGCTTCAAATTTAAAGTTTAAACAGCATAGATTATAGTTCTTGAGGTCAAAAGTCTACAGTGGGTCTCTCTAGGCAAAAGAAATCAAGGTATCAATAGTGTTGCTTTCCCTCCCAGAATCTCTACCGAGAATCCATTTCCCTGTCCTCTTCAGGTTTCTAGAGGCTGCTCAGTTTCCTTGGTTTATGACTCCTTTATCCATCTTCAGAGCCAGCAGTGGCGAATCCTTCTCCAATTGCTTCACTGTAATCTGCTGTCTCCTGACCTTCTCCACCAAGGACCCTGGACATTACATTCAGCCCAAATGTTAAACCCAATTTAACCTCCTAGGTTTCAAACCCTCTGATTAAGAGCCTTAATTCCATATACAACTTTTATTCTTCTTTGTGATGTCACCTTATTTATTCCTAGGATCCAAGGATTCAGATGGGTGCCTCTTTGAGGGGCCATGACTCTTGTCTGTCACAGTGAGTTTAAAGTACATGAAGAAAGTCAATAGGGCCAGAGACCAGAGAAATTGAGGAAAGGGTGACAAATCACCATGCTAAGGAGGCAAACACTGAGACAGTATTACTACCTGCAAATGTCTTCAGTTATTAGTTACAAAAAGACAGATCAGTTTCCACTATTCCAAACTTACTTCCTATCTGTCTCCTAAAAGGATGTATCTAAAAATTAATCAGAAATATCAAATGTAGCTGAATAGTTGGACATGGAAAAAGCATCTGTCTGTAGGAATGAAGGCTGGAAATGGCCAAAGTGGGAAGATTTTTTTTTTTTTTTGCCTTCTTAAAGAGATTGGACAGAAAAGAGTCGAAAAGAAAAGAAAAGGTGGCAAGAAGGCAGAAAAAATGCTCAAGAAACTTGCTACAAGATCTTTAAGAACAAAGATGCCTGACAGTTTACATGATGTTTTTCTACTTCTAAAATTTAAATTTGACAAGTCGTGCTGTGTGTAAGAAGCCCTTTCATGGGCAGTTTTGTTGTCGAAGTCAAAAACAGTGGCTGCACAGGTTTCTGGGAGACATCAGAGTAGAAATAAATGAAAGCTATAGAATGAAAAATTAAGAATAAAAATTCAGTAGAGGCAAAAGTCCAAACCAGAAGTTACGATGAGATGGCACAAATTCTTTCTCAGAAACTCACAGAAAACTTGGGAGGACACAGAAAGTAAATTTACCAAGCTCCCCAGAGCTGGAGTTCCCTTGCCAGCACCTGGACCGTGACTCTACCCTCTTTCCTTACAACTATGTTTGTTTTCTTTTGTTTTTTAATGATTCTTGTTTTCAGTAGCATTTCAGTTTCTCTAATTCATTGTGCTGTTTCTTACCAGGATCATTTTGCATGATTTTAATCCACAAGGATTAAATCAAATAAATAGATACGGGAAACAAATGGGAAAGAAAGGGTGAATAAATTTGTGAGTACAAATTAGAACTCAGTGGGAACTAGAGCTTGGATATCTTGCAACAGTTTCACAGGGATATCTGTGCAGGACAGTGTGAAAGGTAGAAGACATGGAGTAGCTGTAGACTTTCCAAGTGGTTGAGTTTTCTATTCTGAAAGAAATAGTCATGTAGTGTTCAACTGCTCTGTTTGGGACAGAGACTTACAAAGCAATCAGTAGCTTCATTGCTTGAACTGTTAGCCAAATTGCAATCACTTTGGTGTCTGACACCTCGTTTTTCATGAAGTTTGGAAATGAGATGTAGTGAGAGAAGACTAGTCTCCAAGTTAGAGGAAATTCACAGCTCTGAAGGGAGTTAACAGAAGCCAACACCCCACCCCAGACAGGAAATGCTTCCCAATACCTACATCTTTTAAAAGATAATTGCATTTTATGTTATTTAAAATGAAAATAGCTCAACAAACTCCACAGTGCCATGCACAATAGCTTATTTTCCTATATTATCTTCCCTGATTCCCAGGGTTTAACTTCTCCCTTCCACCTCCAGTGTTCTGTTTATCTTGAATCAGAGTACTTACTCCCTTTAATACAAGTGCCAGATAGAAGCTCTCCAAGCATTTCAGGGGCCTCCAACAAAATGGTGAGAGAAATAGTTGAGGCTTTGTATTTTGGTTCAAATTCAACAGAGACTTTTTTACTAAGCAACTAAGTGCCTGTCCCATAGCCTTGGAGTGAATGCAATTGAATGCCTCCTTTTAAAGTTATATAGAGCCTGAGGTGAGCATTGTTCCAGTGAGCTGATGTGTCCAAAAATTATCCATAGATTTTTTAAAAATGAGGAGTGGTCAATGTTGTTGCTTAGGAAATCATTTTTGAAGGCATGATTTGTATTCCACATGTCACTGTTGTGCATAAAAATTTTACAAGAAAGAATTTGTGCAAAATGAGGATCTGCTCTGGACCATGTGACACATAAATAGTTCTCTCTGAGGTGTTTGTTTAGGCTAACAAGTCTTTGGCAACTTTAGAGTTTTGATCTCTCACAAATCAGCATATTTTGCACAGAAACAAATTTGTTGTGGGCTCATAGTTATTTTTCAATAGCTTTGTTTCAAATTTAAAAGTCACTAACCCCCCCCCCCCAAATCCTTGCTAAGATCCACTGTATTTGCTTTGTAAAATAAAAATCAGAATAGAATAATACCTTTTAAGATGGTCAATATGTCCTATGCTATGGAAGTCAGTAGTGAGGATCTGTTTTTGTCTAACTTATGCTTCTTTGTTTGTTTTGGGCATTTCTAAGGATTGGATCCAGGATCTCCACAGTGATTCAGAATCTTCACACTGATACAGTGCTCCAAATGATCACATTATTGTCTGAAGTAAATCCACAGCCATTTGATTCAAACATTTAGTTTCCTTTGAGTAAAAAACATAGAAATGTGGCACACTTATGGATTCATGAGAGAAAGGAAGGCAAAATATGGGAAAATGGGGGGTGCACAGGAAGGAACAGGGTAATAGTGATAATGCAGTATACCTAAAAGAGAAGAAAAAGGAATTTTTGAGCACAGATGCCAAACATAAATGTCAAGTGAAATTTCAAGGGACCATAAGGAGAAATGATATGAATTTGTTCATTTGAAGTTTAAGAGTCACCCCACAGTGTTGCTCTAGTTCTCAAATAATTCATGTTTTGTGGGTCTCTGCATCCCCAGTTCTTACTTCTCCCATACCTTCATCCTGGCTCTCTCTACTGATCTCTTACTTCATCATTTAAATATATTTTTGTCTCCTTCAACCACAACAGGCATCTTTATCTTTGTCCTCTCTTTCCCTTCAGCTCTGCTTCCTGTCTGCTTCTTCTCAAGAAAACACCTGAATTCACTGTTTTCATTTCCACACATCTTATTCACACCTCAGTCTGGGTTTCTGCTTCACCAAAATCCTTGCCAGGAACACAACATGGAACCTACCTGACATCTTCAGACTTCAACCTTGTGTAGTATTTCCACAGAGTTTGACATCTGTATCATGTTTACATTTCTTGTGTAACACTTTCTCCTTGTTTTCTTCCCAGATCTACTCATATTTCATTATCGTTTGCAATCATCTCCCACCTAAACTTCAGGTACTGAGAACCACAGAACTCTATGACCCAGTAGATCCATAGACCCAATGTCTTTCCTGCTGTGTGAGGGTAGCCTCAAGCATAGTAATAGATTTAATTATCAATTACATGGAGTCATCTCACCCTAGTTTTCCTGAAGAGTTCACAGTCTTATTTGAAACTTTCTACTAAATTCATAGTCTTATCTCATGGAACTTCAAACCTAGCATCTCTAAATCATAGTTTATTATATTATTCTGCAAAGCAGATATTTCTAGAGTTCCAAACAAGCAAATGCTCCACTCAAGTTTCATCTATGCAAAGCTAATCACTTGGAACTCAACTCCTGATTGCTTCCTTCCTTCAACCGTGCTCACTTTCACTTCCTCAACTTCCAAATCAGCTTTACTTCCTATTACTCACTTTACCCTACCTCCTTCCACTTTTGCTTCCACTAATTTAATCAGCCAGCAACATTTTTCTCCCTTACAATGCTGACCAACTGCCACTGGCAGCTATGCTGTATCATGTTTAGTAAATCTCTTAGTAAATTTCTTAGTAAATCTCCTTGATTTACTAAGAAATAACCAATTCATTGTGAATATCATTGTATTTGAAATAAATTAATGTAGGACTGAGGATTTAGCTCAGTAGTTCTGGCACCTGCTTTGTAAGCACAAGGTCCTGAGTTTGATCCTCTCTATCAAATGAATGAATGAATGAATGAATAAATAAATAAATAAATAAAATTTTAAAAAAGTTGGCCCAATGGAATTTATCTGCAAAATATTATTTTGGAAAAATTTTATCATTAAAAATATGTATCATAAATACATAATATATATGTGTATATATAAAAAACATGTATATATGTGTGTGTATGTGTTGTGTGTATATACACACACATATAATCATGTGTCAGTGTGCTTTGAAAAAAGAACAATAAGAAAGTCAAAACAATAGGATCAAAAGTTTTTATGACATAGATATTATTTTTATGACCAATTTCACAAGCTCACAGGAATGTCAAATGAGAATCAGAGAACTTCCTCGTAAACCCTCTTTGCTAGTTTCCTCTCACTTGCCTCATCAATAAAGGTACTAGGATCACTTTGCTGATCCCTGTGTCATTCTGGAGTCATGATAATGTTTGCACTCTTCGAAAATTCATCCACTCCAAGGACTAAAGCCTCTTCTCACCAGAAATATAACTATTTCTCCAGCCTCAAGCAGGTCAGAAACTTTACAACGCAACCCCACTGATGTTTGCAGAAATCTAAATAAAAGGTAACATTCGAGGTATTCAAGAAAAGGAAACAAACTAGCATTTATGTGATGAAATCATAGGATGGCTCAAGAAAAAAGGAAGGTATCATTAGTCAGCCAGACAGCGTGTAGAAACTGCAGGGACTGGCAAAAAGTTCACTGAAAGTACAGCGTGCTTACTCAGGAGATGCGCACAGAGTCAGATGAGGAAAGTGGGGACGCCACCTTCCTCAGAAAACAAGCTCTTTTGTCCTCACACTCATAGCCCCTAATTTAGAAGGCCATGATGAACCTCAATTGTCACAGAGTCTCAGAAACCCTGCAGCACAATCCACACCAAATGAAACCAGCAGTTCATCGCTCTATAAAAAGTTGATTTATCATAAGAATACATTGGGTTGGAATCTAGAAAGGCAGAAAGAATCAAGAGGAAATGGAGGAAATTATATAGATGTATTTTTGTATAGAAAGGAAGGAGGGGACATTTAGGGCCTTTTGGTAGACATCACACCCAGGATCCATGTATCTGTCTTTCCTGGAGGACACTGTGAGATTCAAAGGAGAAATACAGTACCAAAAGGAACAAAGTCTGTAGACTCTGACTTCTGCCCCCAAACTATTACACCACGGATTTTTAACAAGTCGTTTAGTAAAAAAGGATGGCCCCAAAGGATAAGAGACTCTAATTCTCTTGGTCACAAATCAAGAAACTGCAGTCCAGGTCATATTATTTCAGGTCAGGAACCAGGATACAGCAGGAGAGGAGGGGCCCTCTCTAAACGCTAAACCAAATTTCACCTGTTTAGAGCGGCCCCTCTGGCTGCACAGATAATATCTATGTTGCCTCCTGTCACATGAGCTGCAGCCTTCAATTCTTGCATAAACCTGAGCCCTCCTGGGAGCTGCATAGGAGAAGGATTTGGGTTGTGTGATTGTTAGGGGAATTTTAACAATAAAATATTTTAACAAATAAAGTGAACAATAAATACAATGTACTTGAATTATGACCACCACCCTTGGTCTGTAGAAAAGTTGTCTGCCACAAACTGATTTCTGGTGCCAAAAACCATTAGTGACCACTGAATAATGTGATACATAGGGACACTTGTTCAGCAATTATTTACTAAGCAATTTTTATGCACAAAAATTAATTATCCAAAGTCAAAGTCATTGCACCCAAATGTCTTCTTGTGTTTTGTTTTTGTTTTTGTTTTGAGACAAGATCTTGCTTTCTAGTTCAGGCTGGCCCTGAGCTCACTATGTAGCCCAGGCAAGCCTTGAATGCAGCAATCCTCCTGCCTCTGCCTCTTGAGTGCTGGGATTATAGGCGTAAACAACCACACCCGGCATTGTGGTATGTGATATTGATTGCCTGAGGACATGAATCACCACACTCAGTATTGTTGTATATGGTTACTGGGGATCAAACCCAGGACCTTGCGGTTGCTAGGGAGGCACCAGAACCACTGAGCTAAATCTCCAGCCCTATCTTTTTCTTTGAGACTGGGTCTCACTTTATAGTTCAGGCTGACCCCAAGCTCACGATGTAGCCCACGTTAGCCTCAAACTCACAGCAATCCTCCTGCCTCCGCCTCCCAAGTGCTGGAATTACATGCATGAGCTACCATGCCCAGCATCACTGTGTGTGTGGTACCAAGGATCGAACTCAGGACCTTGCACTTGCAAGGCAGGAGCCAAAACCACTGAGCTAAATCCCTGGCCCCATCACCCAAATATCTTAAAGGAAGAGAAGATGGATACCTCCCAAATATATAGAATAAATAAGAGTAATGTTAATTTTCAGAGACTCTGTGCAACAATGTGTCAGACACTATGTCACATAATATACTCTTGTCACCTCATTTATTGTCCCAAAGGTCTAACAGGTAAGTCTACCTGTCCATACATTGAAAAAAAATGTAGTGACTAAGCTTAGAAATTCAAAACATCATGCATTAAATAAATAATTTCTAATTGTAGCTACTTGGAACTGACGTGTGTGTGTGTGCGCGCGCGCGTGTGCTGCTACTAGAAAAACTAGTAGGGAGAAAATAAAATGGTTGGCTAAAAATAGAAATAAGTTTCACTGAGATGTGATACTTGAGTAGTGACTCCAGTAAAGTGAAGAAACAAGATACAAAGATATCAGGGAAGGAATATTTGGGACACAAGAATAGAGCATGTAAGAACCTTGGGAGAGGCACATAGGCAGAAATTTTACTCCTCTCTTCCTCATTTCCTGGAAAAGAATAAGTCACACTTGAATCCCCCCCCCCCCCCCCGCAGTGAGTCAGGAAGAGGAGGGGCCGAAGGGCTCGGCCACACTGGTGCGTGTGTTAAAGACAAGCTCCCAGAGAGGCCTTCTCGAGCGTCAGTACACATCAGAATGACGGGCAGCCTTGTGAACACTGATGGCTGCGCTCCAGGCGCAGAGGTCCTGAATCATGAATACACTAGATTTTTCATGTCTTACGAATTCCCAGGTAATATGCTGGTGCTGCTGGAGCTCATACCGCACTTGAAGAACCATTACCCTGAAAGAATATAAAGACTGAAGCAGAGAGAAGGAAATGCAGGCCTCAATAAAGTTCACCTTCTGAGAGTGGACAGTACATCAAGAGGAGCTGAGGAAAAACTGTCAACTTTCTGAAAAAGTCCCTGTGAACATCTTTTTAGAAAGCTATAGCAACAATTCACTGCCTTCTCTCTTTTTCATTTTCACACATTTTTTCCTCTCCAAATGCAGATGACATAGTGATACTCAGAATTAAGAACAGATATTTCCAAATTATTTTGAAAATATTCAGAAAAGTACTATCCAGTGGAAGCATAATGCAGCCCACATATGTAATTTGTATTTCTTGTACATTCATTTAAAATAGCAAAGAATGGGGAAAAAAAGAGAATTAAATCATGTCATATGTTGGTACATATTTTCAATGTGTGTGTGTGATCATAATATGTATATATATTGTACCAATAAAATTAATTTTTTTTTCTGCGACAGGGTTTTGCTTTGTAGTGCAGGCTGGTCCTGAGCTCGCTATGTAGCTCAGGAAAGCCTCAAACTCAGCAATTCTCCTGCCTCTGCTTTCTTAGTCCTAGGATTACAGGCTTGAGCCACCATGCCCGGCATTTATGGTACATGGTACTGATTGCTGATGGGCATGAGTCACCATGCCTGGTATTATTGTATGTGGTTACTGAGGATCAAACCAGGGACCTTGCACTTGCTAGGCAGGTGCTGGGACCACTGAGCTAAATCTCCAGGCTCCTTCTTTTTTTTTTTTTTTTTTTTTTTTGAGACAGGGTCTTGCTTTGTAGTTCAGGCTGGCCATGAGCTCACTGTGTAGCCCAGGTAAACCTCAAACTCAGAGATCCGCTTGGCTCTGCCACCTGAGCACTGGGATTACAGGTGTGAGCCACCATGCCCAGCCAATAAAGATTCAAATTTTTTAAAAAATTAAAAAACAAAATAGCAGTCGATCACAGATATGTAAATACCATATCTTTTCTTTGGTATGAGAACCTGTAGATGTAAATGAGTTCTAGATTGTATGATAGATTTTGTGAAATAGGAAATACTCAAAGGAACGTGGTAGGGGAAAGGAATGAGGGGAAAGAATAAATGTGTTTTGAAAAGAAAAACCACATGTATATAGTGGGTGGGGGGTGGTGGAGTGGGGTGGGATATGGGTAAAAATGAGAATTAACCCCATATACTGGTGCAAATTCCCCAATGTTGAGTGTGATTGTGAGCTATATGTAAAATGTACCAATAAGGAATCCAGTTGAAGAAACAAAAACAAAATAGCAAAGAAAAGGCAAAAAGAAACAAAATTTCACTGCAAAACATAATCAATAGAAGACATTGTTATTAAATGTTTTATACTGCATATTTTGTAACACGTGTTGAATTGTTACACATTTTGTATTTTCTAGTGTGTATTTTTTACTTTCAGGTCATCTCAATTTGGGGAAGCCTTATTGTCAGTGTCAATAGTCACTCAGGGGATTTGACTATCACACTTGATAATATGGACTAGAATTATATGATTGAAATTCTTAGTAATCATAACAGTGACAGAGTTAAGCATAACTTGAGTGTAGCATTGAAGGAAATAGGACCATACCTAAGTGTTACTGGTTGTGATGGCTAATTTCTACACAGATCTGGGATGATGTATCAGGACAAAATTGGCATTGGTATCTATGGACTGAGTAAGAAAGACCCACCTTTATCCAGACGGGAAGACACTACCCAATTCATCAATGCCACCCACAAACCAAAAACGCAGAGCAAAAGTAAATTTGTGTACTGGGAGCTGAGACAACTATCATCCCTGCCTTTGAACATTAGAGCTCCAGGCTTTCCAGCCTTGGTTTCCAAACCAAGCATCAGCCCACGTCTAGGCCCTAAATCTCTCATCTTGAGTCTGGGCCATCCTACCACCCTCTGTTACTCTCCAGCCCGCAGATAACACATCATGGGATTCATGACATATCATAGCTCACATCACCGTGTAAGCCAACTTCTATTTAAAAATTGGCTACATTTATCTCAGCTCTATTTGTCTGTGTCTGTATCTGTCCTGGTAATGCTGATTAACATACTGATCACTAAGTAAAGAAAGCACTGGCCTTAACTTACTTAGGCCAAAGTAAAACCCAGCAACAAGTATGTGATTTTAGGACCTCAGATGAGTGAATAAAACTAAATTGACTTTTAGTTAAGACAGAGCAATAAGAAACAGATTTATCTTCTTGACTCAAGGACTGTAAAAGGAAAACATTGAAAAATATTTGGAAAAAAATGCTTTTCAATGCAAGATATCATTTCAGAATATAATTCAAGGACAAACAAGGAAACCAAATGAATAAATCAGTTTCTATTTGGGAGAGAGTTCCCAGCATATAGTGCAGGGAAAAAGAGCCTAAATGAATGTTAGAAATCTCCATTAATTGAGAATACTGAACAGAAAATCTGGAACAGCTAAATTTGGAAACAGCTCAAATGCCAATCAGCCAGAGACTGGATAATGACGATGTGATTCTTTTTCTGTATAAAATGGAGTATTATTCACCCATAAAGAATGATAAACTTGAGTCATTTATACTCAGATGGATGTACCTTGAGGATATACTCTTGACTGAATTAAATAGGACCCAGACATGTAAATACTATATCTTTTCTCTAGTATGAAAAACTGAAGGTGTAAATGAATGCCAAATGTATGATAAGTAGTGTGAAATGGGAAGAAAATGTTCAAAAGGAAAAGGGAAAAGGGAAAGTAAAGAAGGGAAAGAAAGGGCCGGAGGGTTAGCTCAGTGGTTCCGGCGCCTGCCTCGCAAGTGCAAGGTTCTGAGTTCAATCCCCAGAAACCACATACAATGCTGGGCGTGGAGACTCACGCCCACCAGCAATGAATACCGCATACCACAGTGCCAGGCGTGGTGGCTCACGCCTGTCATCCCAGCACTCGGGAGGCAGAGACAAAGGCTTGCCTGGACTACATAGTTAGCTCAGGGCCAGCTTGAACTATAAAGCAAGACCCTGTCTCAAAAAAAAAAAAAAAAAAAGAAGGGAAAGAAAGAATTTAATGATTAAAAAATGTAAACAAAGCTTATGTATATAGAAAGTGGGGATTATAGAGAGGGCAGGGGAAAGGGAAAGAATGAGAATCAAGATGTGTTGCATACAGGCACAAATCGTCCATGTTGAACGTGATCATAATGTATGTACAAAATGTACCAATAAACTCAACTTTAAGAAAGAAAGGTTTTGTACAGAAACACAAAAGGACTGACAATAATAGCAAAGTTTCTAATCAGAATTAATAGAAGTACCCCAAGCAAGGTCTTAAGGTAGTTAAAGAACAATCTCTCAAACTTTTAAGATGAACTTTTGCCACTTTTTTGTTTTAAGTGAAAAATAGGCTAAAATAGAAACACATAGACACTGGAAAAGCTTAATTGGAAATTGTGGCTCTTTTAAATAACAAAAATTATCCCTGGGGTTTTATTCTGTTCTGTGAAAGATGGTGTGAGTTGTCTGTTATTTTATTAATGTGACTGCAACTTAGTCATACTATTTAAAGACTATGCTTTTTTTTTTCAATTTTCATGGAAAAATATAAAATGAAGTCATGTAGAAACTTCATTTTGTCTGTCCCATCTTGATTTTTATTATAATTGAAGCAGATTTCTCTAATATAGACTTTACATAATACACCCAAATTGCTGATTGCAAAGAGACTTAGATACTTGTCAGAAGTCTGACAACCTTTATTCTGGTAAAAGTTAGCTTTCATCACCTGCTTTGAATCAAGCAAACATTGCAAATTTCTTTCCCAAAGGAAAACAATCAACTGTTTTCTTTAAGGTTGAATGATGCTGATAGACAAACAAAGCTTTTTTCACGTTCCGTTCCCATTCTCAAAGGCAAAAACAAATGTAACAACAAATAGAAGAAACGAGTATGTCACAAGCTAAATTTTTCCTATGAACTATGGTGAGATTCTCAATTTTTTATGTTCTAACTTTTGCATAATTGAGATGGTAACTCTCAAAGTACCTCAAGGAGAAAAACACTACTGGGTTCTCTCTCCCAAACCATATAATAGAATAACAAATCATTAGATCTGGCAAACACCTGAATTTAAAGACAAAGCTGAGGGAAGTGAATCCTTATGTCTTTGAAGTTTTGGTTTCATTTTTTTATTGTTAAGAGAAAATAAGTTTAAGATACTAGTGAGTTTCATTTTGGTATATTCATACATGAGTAAATATATTTGTATCATTTCCCTTTATTGCTCCTTTCTTCTTTCCTCTCCATTCCCCAGTCTCTTCCTCTTCTCTAATACTCTTCCATGTTCTTGTCATCTTCTTTTTTAAGATTTTTTTTTCTAGTTTCTCAAAAGAACTTTGAGGTCTGGGTTGTTTCACTTAACATTACAGTCACTAGTTCCATACATTTTCCTGCAAATGACATGATTCTTTTCTTTTTTGTTGGTGTATATTTTTTCTTTTTAATCTGTTCATCTGTTGATTGGCATCTTTTTCTGCGTTCTGAGTCCCATCTCCTACTATCTGAGGTTTAAACTGCCTCACGTCTTCCATTCTTCTGTAGGCTCGGGGAAGAAGGCATGCTGGGTCCCTACGACACACAGGTGCTTCTGTGCTCTCCCTCAGTTCTCCAGTGATGTGCTTCCTGAGCTCTTTTCTCTAACTCTGGGGTCTCTTGCTTCCCACCCTGTGAAGGAGATGAAACTTCCTTTATTCAGTTTTTTCCCCCCTTATTTGTGATTATGCTATAGCCATAGATTTTTGCCTTCTTTAAATCCTCTGAAAATTCTGGAGGTCAGAAGTACAATATGGTTTCACAGGGCTGAAATCAAGGCAGTAGCCAGCTGCTTCTGCAGTTCTGTGCTGGAGAATCCATAGCTGGCTTCTTCTTCCATTCCCTCTTCCAGGGGTCTCATGCCCCCTTTCTGCACATTTTCTCTCTCTCTGTCTCTCTGTCTCTGTGTCTGTTTCTGTCTCTCTCTCTGTCTCTCTGTCTCTGTCTCTGTCTCTCTCTCTCTCTCTCTCTCTCTCTTTCTATCTCCTCCTTCTCTTCCCCTCCTCCTCCTTCTCCCCCTCTACATACTGACTATGCCTGATATTCCTCTGCCTCTTTAAGAATGCATGATGGCATCTAGGTCTCACCTACATAATTTAAGATAATATCTTTGCAAGATCATTGATATAATCACATCTCTGAAAACTTTACCATAGAAAGTATCATCCATAGGTTTCATACAGTCAAATCTGATGACTTCATGGGTCACCATTTATTCTAATGAGATGAGGAAAAAAATCTTGTCAACAAATTGTACCGAAACAGCTATAGATCTTTGTAGAAAAAAAAAATGAAGCATGACTCCTATTCCACACTATATACACAGATCAGTTTGAAATGGATCATACTCTTAGCTATACAATATAAAACTACAAAGCTTCTGATAGTACTGTCTTCTGAATGTGGTAGTCTCTGAAGCAGCTAGTATGTTACCTAGGGGAAATATGGTGAAGCTGGACAGCCTAATTAAGTTACTCTTCATTCATTCAAACACTGAATGGAAATTTTAAATGATATTTTATACTTCTCCCTATAGTTACAGACATATGCTCCATTTTATAAAATTTATATACACTAGGATAAGAAAGCTTTATAATAACTACCTAAGTGAGAGGTTTTTTTTTTTTTTTTTGAGACAGGGTCTCGCTTTGTAGTTTGGGCTGGCTCTGGGCTCAGTATGTAGCCTAGGCAAGCTTCGAACTCAGCAATCCTCCTGCCTCTGCCTCCCGAGTGTTGGGATTACAGGCGTGAGCCACCACGCCCAGCACTGTGGTATGTGGTATTGATGGTTGGTGGGCGTGAGTCTCCACGCCCAGCATTGTATGTGATTTCTGGGGATCGAACTCAGGACCTTGTGCTTGCGAGGCAGGCGCCGGAACCACTGAGCTAACCCTCTGGCCCCTAAGTGAGAGTTTTAAGAAGAGTTAAGCTAGAAAAGAGCGTCATAAATTTGATACATGCTGGGAGTCTCAGTTGAGCCCACTCAAGATTTTATTTTTCTATCTGCCAGGACAAATAGCACAAAAGAAAATATAAACATATTGTCATCCAAATATCATAGTTTCTCTTGTACTGAGACATGGGAAATTTTTCTCTTTGAGTCTTTATAAAGAGAAAAGTGGACTGCCGTGAGTGTTCCCTTGATATCAGCCTCACAGGTGAGTTAATAAAAAGCTTCCCGGGCAGCAGTCCATTGTGCTCCACTGGACCAGCGCATGGTCAAGGACAGAAGCCAAGGACAGCTCGTGGAGAGCCAGGCCCGCCGAGATGGCAGAACTCAGTCAAGGCTCCGTAGTGTGCTAACAATGGGTCTGACTCAAGGTGAGTTGGTATTGGGTTAAAAAAGAATGGCCCAATTATTTTGAGACACTGGTGAAAAGTGCTCAAGAGATGTCACTGTGGTCGAAGTTTTCCTTCCTTTTAAGTCACTGATGTATAATTGTGAATTTCAAATGGTTATTGTTTCCTAAACTATTAAATCAACTTGTTTGGAACTGATTTCTCAAATATTCTGTGTGTGTGTGTGTGTGTGTGTGTGTGTGTGTAGAACACGTTATATGGCAGTATCTGTCAGAGCTAATCACTCGCTTAATGCATTTTGATTACAATTGATGCAAAGAAACTATACATCTAGTAATGCTGTAGTTTATGCTAAATAAAAGTTTTTGTGTTGTGAACCCCAGAAGAGGATGAAACACGAGAGAAGGCCCTGCAGCAACCTCAGATGAAACCCTCACCTGAAAAAGTGGGACTTTTGCATAGGCTGCACATCAAAGGGCACTGTGTTTTTCTGGTGCATGGGACAAGGGAGTAGAATTCCCTCCTTGAAAACTAGTGACCAGGGGGTGGGTCTAGAGGAAGAAAAACTGGCGTAAGTTTACTCAAAAGATCATAAATCTGAAACATCTTTATCAATGCTATTTAAAGAGTTAAATAAGAGATATTTACCATACTAAGTTCAAAATAAGAAAAATCTTAGATCATCTAAAAAACAACCCCCTTGCGCGCGCGCGCACACACACACACACACACACACATAAGAAAGCTCAGAAAAAAGGAACATCTACAAAACACACTATGACAAAATCAGAAATTAATTCCTGTGAAAGGAAGAGCAATTAATTCTGAATATGCAAAACACCTTCACAGATCCACAAATCTCCATGCCCTGAAGCTTTTCGCTTAAAGAACAAAATGCTTCTCCTGTCGCCAAACCAGCTGTCTCATAAAGCACAAGAAGCTTGCTGAGTCTGGATTCCTGAATACCCACTGAGCCACTGGGCCTTCTTCCCTCGAGTCAGTCTCTGAGAGCGGAACCTTCCTGCTCCCCATCCACATCGCACGACCATCCTGTGAGAAGAGAACACCCATTAAAGCAGCTAACAGATTTCTCCCTGCTGGATGCATTTTCTCCAAGGCTTCTGAGAAAGAACAACAGTTTTAAAACAGTAATTTTCAAGAAGAAGAAATTATTCATGGACTTCTTACTAGACACTCTGAGCTACTATCCTGTTTAAGGAATCCATCAGACTAATTTATTGTCTAGGCTAACGTAGACTTGCTTTGAAACAGTCAAGAGAGAAGCTTGTATGGCTAACTCAAAGAATTCCCAGCTGTTCAGATTTCAAAACAAAAAGAAACCCCTTTCTATCCTACTTCTATCCTACTTGTTTGAGTCATACTATTGTTGCTGTAACTAAATATTTTTCCTCCAGCCTACGAGCTACATAATAAAGAAAAAAAGATGAAGCACTGTACTTATGGGCTATTTTCTCAGGCTTTTCCAACAAAGAGTTAAGAGCACATACTTTTGGAAAAGTATTGCTGACAGATGCTATGTAAGGTCTTGGGAAACAAGTAAATTGACTAGAGTCGAAGAGAGGAGAGCCCAATGTCTGGTTAAGACAAAAGAGTTTTCCAGACAGTAAAATGTTTTAAGGGCAGAGGATGAAAGGAACAAGGTCGTCTGTTGCAGGGAGAGGAACAAAAGTACTCGGAGAGATGAGTCAAAGCCAAACTATGGAGTAGGGGAAAAAGGTGGGTAGTTCCTAAAAAGAGTTTAGATTAAACATATAAGTGTTGGGAAAGTTAGTAAAGATGCCTTCAATTTTAAGAGCACAGGCCATTGGACATCTCTCAGTGTCACTATCATCCACTAAGAACAGATCAGGATGGTAAGAATTATGGAACCAGGAGAGAAGGCACTCCTGATCCCAGGAAAAAGGACTGTGTTTCTGTAAGATCTACCATAAGAAAGTGAGTCCTTTGCTACAAACACCCCTGACTTTTCATTACTTCTAGGTATTTGCTTGCCATAATTTCCAAGGCAGTTGAGTCAGAGGGAGATATGTCCTCATATAGAGCTTTAAACTTTTCTCCTTGATGGAAATTGAAACGCTCAGGAAAACTGGAAAATGTCCCCACTGGCTTTGGTCACCCCACTGTACCAAACCACATCAACTACACTTTCCCTGCATCAGTCTTTGGAACTCTTCCACTTTCACTCAATTCTGAGACCCAGACCTTCTAACCTGACTGGCCAGTCTTGCTCCTTTTTCCACCAAATTTTCTGTGGGATAACATCACATCGTTAGTCCTCTGGTTCTTTTAAGAGTGTTCTTCTTTGCCAAACCCCCTACCTTTTTCTCTGCATTCATATCCAGAAACCCCACTTATACCCCCCCCACACACACACATGCAAACACATTGAATCATGCGAGCCCTCTGTCTTGGGTCAACTGTACCATCTGTTTTCCTTCTTATGTTTGCATCCCAGATGCTGAGATCAAATCATATTACTCAGCTGGTTGGCTGTGCTACAGAATGATGACTTCTGGGTTTAGTTTGTCAACTGTTAGGGTTTGGATGTGAAACATCATCCCCAAGTCTCATGTATTTGGAAGGCAATTGGATCTGCAGGGCTCTGTACACACCAGAGGATTCAATCCATGGTGAGTTCACAGCCAGGTGTGTTTTCAGAAGGGAGGGCCTCCTTGCCAGAGGAAAGTCACTGGGGCTGCATGTGACCTGAGGTCTATTTCTCTGCAAGCTCCTCCCTTCTTCCTATGCTTCTAGGCCACCAAGATAAGTAACTTTTTCCCACCCAACCCTTCTGCCATGTGACTTCTCCCTCAGATTCTGTCAACAATGGACACAGATTTCTAAAATTATGAGCCAAAGAAAACCTTTCCTCCTTTAAGTAGTGAGTGTTGAGTATTTTGTCCCACTGATGAAAAAAATGACTAACAAATAATTAAAACCACTTTAAAAATTCATGAACAAAATATCTTTGCTCATTACTTTCCCAGAATGTGCAGAGTACAGGAAGTACTGAAATTTGTGAAAAGGCTCCAAATATTTATGCACATTTGAGAATTGAAGAGCTCTTAGGAGATGCTTGAGATTAAGATGCACTAATTTCTTCATATGCTTCTTGGCTGCTTTTACTTCTGCCTCTGAGAAGTGTCTGTTCATTTCAATGTCCATTTTTGAACTGGGTCTTTAAACTTGGGGGGACTGATTTGTTTAAGTTCTTTATATATTCTAGATAGTAGCCCTTTGTCTGACAAACAACTAGTAAAGATGTTTTCCCATGTTGTTGGTTGTCTTTTAGCTGTGCCAGTGGCTTCTTTTGCTGTGGAGAAGCTTTTTAGTAGAACGAGATGCCATTTGTTGATTCTTTCTGCTAGTTCTTGTGCTATAGAGGTTTTGTTCATAAAGTCTCAGCCTACCCCAATGTCTCCAAGAGTTCTAACTAACCTGTTTTGCAGCAGGTTTATTGTTTCTGTTTTAATGTTTCAATCTCTAATCCATTGTCATTTTAGTTTAATACATGGTGAAAGAGATAGGTCTAGCTTTAGTTTTTGGCAGGTTAAAGCCCAGGTTTTGCAGCACTATTTGTTAAAGAGGCTGTCTTTCCTCCACTGAGGATGTTTGGCACTTTTGTCAAAGATAAGGTGGCTTAGTGAATCTGGGGTTGTTTCTGGATTTTCTAATCTATTCTAGTGGTCCTCGGGTCTGTTACTTTGCCAGTACCATGAAATTTTTTATCACAGTGGCTCTATAGTAGAGTTTTAAGTGGGGGATTGTAATATTCCCTGCCATGTCCAGGTTGCTAGGAATTGCTTTTGCTATTCTAGGTCTCTTGTGGTTCCAGATGGATTTTTGGATTATTTTCTCTAGCTCTGTGAAGTATGCTGTTGGGATTTCAATTGGAATTGCATTGAATCTACATAGTAGTTGTGGGAGTATAGTAACACTGAGATTTCATCTAACTCCATAAAGAATGGCTGCTATTGCAAAATCAAACAGCAATAAATGCTGGTGAGGCTGCGGGGAGAAAGGAACCCTTGTCCACTGTTGGTGGGATTGTAGACTTGTGCAACCACTGTGGAGATCAGTGTGGAGATTTCTCAGAAAACTTGCATTAGAGGTCCCACTTGACCTGCTATTCCCCTGCTAGGAATATACTCAAAGGAATTAAAAGAATCATATCGTAAAGACATATATGCACCCATGTTCATAGCAGCTCAGTTTGTGATAGCCCTATCTTGGAAACAACCCCAATGTCCACCAACTGGAGACTGGATATAGAAGATGTGTGTGTGTGTGTTTTTTAATAAAATGTACATTACAGTGCCGGGCGTGGTGGCTCACGCCTGTAATTCCAGCATTCGGGAGGCAGAGACAGGAGGATTGCTGAGTTCGAGGCTTGCCTGGACTACATAGTGAGCTCAGAGCCAGCCTGAACTACAAAAGTGAGACCCTGTCTCAAAAAAAAATGTACATTACTCTACCATAAAGAATGACAAGTTTCATTCATTTATGTGCAAATGGATAGGCCTTGAGGACACACTAATAAGTGAAATAAATAGATCACACATATGTAAATACCTTATCTTTTCTCTGGTAAGAGAACCTGTAGATGTAAATGAGTTTTAGAATGTATAGTAGATTTTTTTGAAATAGGAAACAAAGGGAATGTGGTAGGGGAAAGTAATGAGGGGAAAGAATAAATATGATTTGGAAAGAAAAAGAAAGAACGTGTATATATCAGGTGGGAGGGCTGTGGGGTGGGTAAGGATATGGGTAAAAATGAGAATAAACTCATGTCATGTACTAGTATAAATTCCCCAATGTTGAGTGTGATTGTGAGCTGTATATAAAATGTACCAATAAAGAATTTAATTTTTTAAAAAAAGATGCACTAATTATCTTTGAATTTTCCCTTTTCCTTTAAGGCTGATGGCATTGTAGAATGTCTAAGGACACCTTTTTCCAGTAAATCTGAACATAAACAGAGCCAAGTTGGCAGCATGTACAGAGCACAAACATCAGAAATTCCCATGTCTATCTGAAATGCAACCTGAAGGAAGAAGCACTGATTTTCATGCCTGACTCTTCTTTCCCTCCAGGACCTGAACCTCTAGCAGTCTTCAGCCTGCCTGGGCTGTGCTCCCTAACATGTCCTCTGGAGGCAACGCTGAGCACTACAAGGCCATCCTCTGTGTTACTGCCACACGATACAGAAAGCTCTCCTTAGCTATTGTCTACAAGATCTCAATTTGGAAGAATAGACATAAGCGTGATACTTTCAACAGTCTCCTTTTGGATTTTGAAGGAAAATACACTTTATAATTGTTTTTATCTCCTTAATTCATAAACATATATGCTGGATGTATTGAGGGCAGATCTTGCTAATGAGTGAACATATTGCTTTCTTGGAAAAAAAAAAAAAGTAAGAGAAGGATGGATAGTCCACTATGGTGTCAGTGAGAAAAACTAGAAGCATTATACAAAGGCAGCCTGCACAGCCTGGGAAAGGAGCTGTGATGCCCTACACTCTGGGTGTTTGTGGAGATTACAGGGACAAGACTGGAGACTTCAACAAGATAGAGATCAGGGGCAGCTGCTCTTGATAGTGGGAAGGAATTAACATGAGCACATTGTTACACATCTACTCTATTTACCTAGTGGGTCATTTTATCTGTTTTTACTCACATGAATTCTAGTTTTTCTGAAGAGACAGGATATTGTAGAAGATAAAGAACATGTCCCATTCAGAGTGATAATGTTTAAAATTATATTTTAATGTATTTTAAAGCCAGCAACACTATTCATTTCTAGAGGTGCTGAAGTCTGGTTGAAAATTTAATCAAATTACTGCGAGGCTAACTTAGTGAATCGGGCTACTTTATCCATAGTTCCACACTTGCTTTGGTAACCCCTCCAGCTAGTCTACATTTTTTGTCTGTGTGGTTTCAGTTAAAGTCTACGACCCTAGATAATAGTTACTGGGTAATGCGCTTGTCCTTTAAACTGTTTTGTTTGTTCATTTCTGTCATGATGGAAACAAGAGATTGGAAAGGCAGATGACCCTCCGCATGAACCCCGGTGTGAGAGGGAGTCAGGGGCAGTCACTCGGGGCACACGTTCTCATACCCAGCTCTGGGGGGAAGTCTCGCTGCACTCATTTCCAGCTACTTCATAGCAGATTATTTAACCTTATCATTCTGCAGATTTTCCTTTTTTGTGATTTTTATATGTAAGATTATGACACTTATTTGGTACCATTAAATAGAAGACTGGTATGACACATAAATATATTGCTGTTTAGTCTTGTATAAAGTATTATATGTTTGTTTGTATTCTTTTCAGCCCAACCACTCAACACATGATCACCTAAGGATATGAGAACATCAGTCAGAGAGCGTACAAGTTTCTCATAGGTTTACAAATGTATAGAAGATATGACCAAGAGTTTAACTTCAATACTAAATCACATTATGGATATGAAAGTCCCAATTCAGGGATCACTTGAAAAAGAATTTTACTCTTTTGACTCTTTCAAGGCATTAGTTACTTCTGGGCCCTTTTGTCAACTATTTTGCTTCATTCTCTCCCTGGCAGTCTCATTTAGCCTCAAGATATCATCTGTCATCTTGAGAGAACTGATTCTCCGATGTCCTTCCTGAACTCCAGACCCATAGTCCACATTCCATCTAGATGTCTAGCGTTCAAAAATCAGCCATTTGTCTTCTTCGTTTGAATGTCTATCACTTTGATCCATAAGAACTACACATAAATTTGTGATTAAACATACATTGAAGTAAATATCAGGCATGGATATGTGAATGGGTGAATGAGTGAATGAATAAAAACTGTGAACAGTTCTTCAATTTTAGATTAAGATTGGCATGTAAAAAACCTTCTAGTTATTTCTGTCCCACAAAGTCAAATAAAATTAAAGAATAGGTTCTTTTCTTCCATTTAGAATAGACACTCAAATGCAGGCTTTGACTAACAACATGCTCGTCCTATAAAATCAGCTAAAGGATCAGGCACACCCCGGTGAGAGGGCAAGGGGTATTGCTCCCAGTCACAGCACACCACAGAAACACCTGCACAATTACTTGCTCTAAGTCAAAGGAATGTCTAGGGTTGGGGTAATTTTAGATTATCTAAATCCAGTAGATCTGGCTGTGTTCCATGGGAATCTACTTTCTTCACCAAAGCCTGCATCCTGGATAATATTGGTCAAGGATGACAGCAGACCCATGAATAAAAAATCTAAACATAATCTTTTTCTCCTCTCTAGTGGTCTAGACTCAAGTGAAAAAAATATCAAGGAGTAAGAAGCTGGAGAGGTATGTAAAAAACATAGCCCTCACTCACTAATTTTATTTGTTCAACAAAAACTTTCTGAATGCTTCTTACCCTATATTTCAGGCTCTGTCGAACATCCTAGCCAAGGCATATGGTAATGTGGCATTTAGCTATCCACACACGTCTCCCCAGCAAACGTTAGGGGTCAAGCTTCCCTAACGTTTCCAAGTCCTCTGAATTTTTTCTAATGTACGCATCCACAGGCACAAAAGCACAGACTGCTAGGAGACCTAAATGATAGCAGAACTGGGCTCAGTTTTAGAGTGCTTATGTAGTGACTATGAAGCCAGGGGTTTAATTTCCAGCACACATATACACACACATACACACATATATTAAATGAAAGTTAGAGAAAGGAAACAAAAGAAACGAAGTTTTTATCCAACCAGATTTTGTATTTCCAGGGACCTAAAAGATATGTTGAAGTTCTAAACCCTGGTTCCTTAGAATGGACCTTCTTTGGAGACAGGGCCTTCAGAAAGGTAGACGAGTTTTTAGAGAAACTGATAAGAGCTGAGGATATACTTCTGTAGCAAAATATTTCCCTAGCATACTCAAAGCCCTGAGTTCAATTCCCAGTTCTGTAAAATGTAAAAGTGATCAGAGTGACACCTAACACCAACAACTGTAGTGATATTGCTCTCAGAAGGGAAGTTTGAAGATATGCATGCCCAAGGGAGAGTGCCGTGTGACAGACAGCAAAGCTCGAGGGATGCTTCTACATGTCAAGGAGCACAAATATCACTAGCCTATTGCCAGACGTGGGAGAGAGGCATGGGGCAGATTTTCCTTGTAGTTCTCAGAGGAAATCAAACCTACCAGCACCTGGCTATCACCCTTACAGCTGCCAGGAAGGTGAGACAGTAAGTTTCTGTTTCAGCCACCCACTTTGTGGTCCTCTGGAACAGCAGCCCCTGCAAACTCATACACAAGACCGATGCTCCAAAACTGTAACCAGGTTCATTTAAAACCTCCTAAGAGTTGTTAATAACCATCAAAATCTTTTTGCATTAAGAGTTTTGAAAAGAAAAAAAGAAAAAAACAAATCTTGTTTTCTCAGAGTGACTCTCCCAAGAGTCACTATCGCTATAGTGACTAGTCGCTATTGAAAAGCCCCTCTTCCTGGAAAAGGCATTCCTATATTCTAATCTTTTGTTTCCAGTTCAGACAAATAGAGGGCCTTTTGTCAGCCTAGAGAGCCCATTTGTCAATGACAGAGCTAAAAGAGCAGTAGTTAACATAAATTGTTGTGTGGGCTTCTTGTGACCTACCTCACTTTGTCTCACATGCAGAGTGCTAATTAATTAAAAGCCAGATCAGGCCAAAGATGGGCAAGCTCACACGTCTATATTACATACACGAAATTATAGCTATGACATCTTATGTAAAGTAAAACCTATTTAAACAAGGCTTCCTTGTTTTCTTGTCCTAGGCTTATAATCACCACCCTGAAAATCTGGAACACCCAACCAGAGAGCAGTGAGTCACCATGACCTAAGAGGAGAGAAATTAACCAGGTTAAGCAGGGTCAGCTGCACAGCTTCCAGGGCCAGTGCAAAGAAAAAGGCGAAGCCCTTTAGCAACCGGGGAAAGAACCCTTGAAGATAAGAAAAAAGAAGGACATAATAACCCATCCCACAACCTAAAGGAAGAAAGGCTTATCAATCTGTAGAGGTTTAAGCTCATAGTGGACAGTTCTGAGGCAGAGCGGAAAGCCAGGGCGGCGCGGTAGAGAAGCAGCTCGCGGCACCATGTCAGGAGGCAGAGGTCAGGGAGGAGGAAGAGAGAGGTACCCTTCTAGGCCCCACCCCAACGACCTGCCTCTCCTGACCAGAATTCACCTCCCAGCATCACATTTAATCATAAACTCCTCAGTGGACTAATGAACCGATAAGGATCATGTCCCCAGGATGCAATCTTCTCCCAAAAGTCCTACCAGAAGGTTTTAGGGCCACATCCAGATTGAACCGCAACACTTTTCTTTTGTTTTACGGTGTTTTTAACTCTATTTGATGTTGTGCTAAGTACGGAAAACTTAAAATTCATACTTAGGGTTATGAGGCATTCCAGTGTCCACTGACAGTTTTAAACATAAATATAAAAGCATTTCATTCTTGGGCAGCATCACTAAAATCAAAGACTTTTTATTTCACAGTTTCTATGTGCACATGTGTCTCCACAGACAGTAGAAATGTTTCATGGAATGAACTAGACTGTTTCCATTTCAGTTCTTGACACAGACACATTTTCCCAACATGCTTCCTTTGGGGTTAAGATGGGTAAGGAAGAGTTTAAAAGAAAAGGAGTCTGGGGACACCCTGTCTTTCCCTTTCCCTCTGTGCCACTTATATGCAGTTGTGTGGCCAAATAATCCAGCAAAGTGATGCAAGAGAGGAAGGGTAGGATGGGTGCCCAGGCATTTGAATTTCCTCTTGCTATGTTTATGGTGAGTTTTCACTGGGATAAGATGTGTCACACATGATGGGGCTCCCTGACCCCGCCAATCCCATTCAGTCCCAGATTTTGTGTGTTACGTGGGAGTTGCTTTGAGTCTCACTGGACTCCATGCATTGTGTCCTAGAACTCTGCTCAAAGAAATGCCTGCTAAGCGTAAATGTTGTGGTGAACACAATACAGGCACCATTGTTCCACTGCACTAGAGACTCATATCCACACAAAATATGGAATTATTTAAAGTTTCTAATGTGACAGCTGAACATTAAATCAAACAGAAGGCCCAGTGTGCACTATCACAAAGCAGCCCGAGTTCTTGCCCGCATTCTCCAGTGACTTGCTACAGCCTTAAACAACCCATGAACCACTACGGGTCATTTCCCTACCCATGAAATAAGCAGTGAATTCTCATATGCCTCAAAAGTTCCTTACATCTGTTCTTTTTATGGCTTTTCTTTCCAGTCTTTATCAGTGTTATTGTTGTTGTTGTGGTTGTTAGCAGTCTCACTTGATCTTGCTTATAAGACTATACATTCTGTAGAGGTTTAGGCTTTATTTTCCTCAAAGATGAATCTCCAAGGGGTGGAACTGAACTTAACATATAGTAAAACCTCTATAAATGCATAGTAAATAAAAGATTAATAAGTGCACCCACCATTTACCTGATTTTTTTTCATTCTCTTTTCAATAAAATCCAGGATTCACCTTATTAGAAACAGTATGTGGAAGCCAAAGGCCAGTTTCAACATAATCATGTAGTACTGATGACTCATTCAGTCAATATGAAACCAACATTTTAAATTTGGGGAATGTCACATCAGAATACAAATTTCTAGCTCTACTCTAAAAATGTGAGTAAAAGGTATATTCATCTGAAGTATGGGTGGGCATACATTCAATCTGTTTACCTCATGAATGTCACCTGCAAAACCTCCACAAAATATATGAGCTGGTGATGCCTGCTTTAGGCCACTTGGAGAGAGATGACAGAGATGGCACATGTGATGTCCAGCCACCCTCGGCTTTTATAGCCAGAGTTCTCATAAGCACTACTAACCCAGTGCCTGCTTGATGCTATGGGTAGCATGGGTCTTTCATACCAAGTTGCCCTTCGTATACCCTTGACAGTGTCTTTTTGAAGGCCCACATTGTCTAGTGCAATAGAAAGCCCTCAATAAATAAATAATTCATAACCAGTTCCTAACAAATCAATGAACAAATCCTCCTCCAAAACAACTGGATTTTTAAGAAGCTTTGACCGGATAATCTTAATGCTCTACCCATTAGTTTAATTTCAGTTTCTCTGATAGAAGTCAGGGCATAGTTTAATGAGATAAGGGAGCTGGAGCACAACTCAAACCATATCACTAAATTAACATCATTCCTCTTAGTTGCAAAGTTCACTCTGTTTGTATAACTGTTCTCAGATAAGGACTGCAATTTTTAGAAAACAGCAACATTACCTTTTAAGAATTTGTAATTAAGTATGAATTTGTGCAGGCCAATGTCTGAATCATTCAAAAACACCTGGTGAAATATTTATGACCAGGCACTATTGCCTTAGAATATGTATTTTAGAATATATATGAGAATAAATATTTTGCATATACCACAAATATATAGAGAGAAATATATTAAAAAGATAGAGAGATTAGGCACTTTCAGAGGGGTGTGGGGAAGATATAAGTCTAGGCAAAGATTTTCTGAAAAAACCGATCACTCAGGAAATAATAGCATCAACAAATGGTATTTTATTAAAGAGACTGGAAAGAGCTGGGAATGGTGGCTCATGCCTGTAATCCCAGCACTCCGGAGGTAGAGGAAGGAGGATTGCTGTGAGTTCGAGGCTTGCCTGGGCTACATAGTGAGTTCAGGGCCAGCCTGAACTACAAAGCGAGACCCTGTCTAGGAAAAAAAAAAAAGACTGGAAAGAAATGCCACTTGCACAACAAAAGAAGCCACAAAGTGAAGAGTCAATCCACAGAGTGAGAAAAATTTTTTCCAGTTGTTCCTCAGATAAAGGGATAATATCTAGAATATAGAACAAACTAAAAGAAAATCAAACCTCCCAAATTAAAGATCTAACACAAAAATAGGCATCTGAGGTGAATACACAGCTCACAAATGAAGACGTACAAATGGAAAATAAATATAGGCAGAAAATATTCAACATCATTTGTCATGCAAGAGATGCACATTAAAACAACATTGAGATTCCATCTCACTCCAGAAAGAATGGTTATTATTAAGAAATCAACCAATAACAAATATTACTGGGGGTGAGAGGAGAAAGAAATCTTTCTCCTCTGTTGGTAGGAGAGTAATGTGGAGCAATCACTGTGGAAATCAGTGTGGAAATTCCTCAAAAAACTTGAACTTCAAGTTCCATTTGACCCAAATATTCCATTTCTCTGTATCTTGCCAAAAGAATTAAAAGCATCATACCACAGCAATAAATGCACACCTGTATTTATAGTATCACAGTTTGCAATGGCTAAATCTTGGAAACAACCCAGATGTCAATCAATGGATGAATGGATTAAAATGTGATTTTTAAAAATAAGACAGAGTACTACTCTGCCATAAAGAAGGATACACTTGAGACATTTCTAGATAAATGGATGAACCTTGAGACTACACTTTTAAATGAAATAAATCAGACACATGTAAATACTGCATTATTTTTCTGGCATGAGAAACAAAAGTGTATAACAAAATAAAAATAAGGAATAAAGGGCTGGAGGGTTAGCTCAGTGGTTCCAGTGCCTGCCTTGCATGCGCAAGGCCCTGAGTTCAATCCCCAGTAACCACATACAATGCTGGGCATGGTGACTCATGCCCACCAGCCATCAATACCACATACCACAGTGCCGCGTGTGGTTGCTCACTCTTGTAATCCCAGCACTCAGGAGGCAGAGACAGGAGGATTGCTGAGTTTGAAGCTTGCCTAGGCTACATAGTGAGCTCAGAGCCAGCCTGAACTACAAAGCGAGACCCTGTCTCAAAAAAAAAAAAAGAGCAATAAAATGTGGAATAGATATTGGTAAATGGAAGAAAAAGTTCAAATGGATAAAGAAACAAGGGGTGGGGTAGGGAGAAAAGAAGGGGAAAAGAATAGAAGGAAAATGGAAACAAGTCTTTTGTAAATAAAGAAGGGAGAGAAGAAGGGTTGGAGGAAGGGAATGGGACGGAGTGAAAAAGAAGAAGTAATATACAGATATAAATCTCCTATGATTAATGTTATCATTATATATCTAAAATGTACCAATGAAAGGAAGAAAAATAAATACAATTTTTAAAATTATAGAATATATGGAAGAAGTAATATTTATGACCAAGTATTCATTTTGGGACACATTTAATAAATATATGTTAGAGTAAGAATGATTACTATAAGTTAAATTTTAAGTTGCATACAACAATGACAGGCTATATATTTTTATTACTCAAGACCCTACACAATTTTCTAGTTGACATTTAAAACCAAATCAAATAAAATTGAATTGCATCAAAACACGTTTTTCCAGTAGACAAGGAAAGCGCATAGTTTCATTTCTTCTAACTGAAAGAAGATACTTCGGATCAGTCCTCCCCTTGAGGATTTTGGCACCCTCCTTGGAAGTACCTTAAAATTCAGTCTTTTTAAACCATGAGTTCACAAAAGGAATTTTCCCTATCAAATTAAATTTATATGAACAAATTAATTTAAAAATCCAACACGAAGTCAGATCTTTATGAGCATTCCGAGACCCATGCCAGAAAAAATAAATAAATAAATGGACACTCACACTTGTGTAATTTTATCATGCACATTTAATATCTTCTTTAGTAAAGTGATTGAAACATTCATTGCATGGTTTTCCCATTCATTTAAAAGCTCACATTTAGCCAGACCATCAGTTGATATTATTTTATCTTTTCTATGATGGTATTTTAGGCTATACTACTATTATAAATTTCAAACTTATTGTCCAGACAAAAATTTACTTGCTAATGTGTTTATTTGCAGGAGGCATTGTTCTCTGCACCATGAGTTTAGCAATTGATTAAATGATCCTCCAAAACCTCATGGACCTCTTTGCCCAGAAACAACAACGCAGCGCTTTCAGGAGAGAGTGTCTGTATGGGAGCTTCGGCAAGTCTGGTGGCGGCTTTGTCTTTCAAGCTTGGTCCCAAGTAATTCACTTTAATATAGAGCATCCTACTTTTAAAGTGTCTACCGCCCTAACATTCCCCTATGACTGCATTTTAGACATACATTGTGGGATTTCAAGCTGCAAATCACCTGCAACCAGCTTTTCAATGATGTGGGGAAGACATCTTTTTCACATTATTTTTGAAGTTCCTTCTTCTTGAAGCAATGGTTGTGTTTAAGTCTAAGCATCTTACTTTTTCCCATTATTTTCTGGGGTCTCCTTTGTCCACAGCAGACAGGGAGAGAGGGAGCCAGCCATGCACAGCACACAGACTTGGCCTTCAGTCTGACCTGCGTTTGAACCTCGGATGAGCTTCTCACTGTATAAATGGGGCAGAGGAAGCTTGTTTCATCAACCTCCCACCTGGACAGGTGCTCAAGTTGAGTAACGTCTGCAAACCATGTAAAGAAGAAAGCACAGAAATCACTGCTACACAACGCTGCTATTCTTCTTTGTCCACTTTCTACCAATACATCGACTGTACAGACTCGCCTTTATGATATTCCTAGAGAAATCCATAACATTGTTTAGCTAATCTGAATAGAAGGTGCACAAATGCACACCTATGTGCCTGCTATGTATAATTTTATGTAATCCTCCTGTTAAACCTATGAAATAGGAAGGAATATTCTGCCCAGCACCTAAGTGCAGAGACTATACTTTGCTAATTGAAGAAATCATCTTGCATAAGAGCGCGTGACTAATCCCTGGCCTTCTGATTAAACTCTGTCCTGTACCTTCCTATTGTAGTTCTTATTATTCAAATAACATGTGCCCATGTGCGATGGAACCATGATATGTTTGTGAAGTGAGCCTTATTCATCAGTGATAACAGTACATTTCCACTGTTCTAAGAAAAAGCTATGGGCTGAATAATAACCCAGTCTAATTAGAACTAGAGAAAGAATTAGGTAGAACTGGAGATGGTGGCTAATAGTGAACAAATTTAAGCCATTTTATTTGATTGAGTTTTGAACACCAGCAATCTGAACTTCTGAACAAAAACCATTTCAGCAATGAGCTATCTTAGCTGTTTTCCTCATGAAGTCCAAAGGGTTATGGAATTTAAGAGCTGGAAGACCTTAGAGACTGAGGTCAATGAAAGCAGAAGATGTTCCCCAAAACGTTGTCTGGGCAAGTCACAAATGGGCTATTGTCTTTCCAAACAGCACTACAGGGAACTATATAATTATATTTTATATATGGTGTGTCTCATGTCACTGATATCCCCCAGGAGTCTGAAGGGCTTTGGAACCAACTTGCTCCCTACTCCCAGCCCTGAGCCCCAGGGAAGGAATGAAGAGCTGGTGGTTCTGATCTGTGCTTCTAACTTCCTTGCATGGCTGCCTTAGAAGATCCCAAGCAAATAAGCATGGGTGTGTGCCATGTTGCACAGGACACATTATCATAGTTCCTCATCATGCAGGAACCCAATCTACAGCAACAGGCTGACTTTGCAATAGAAAGAACACTGCCTCATAAAATGATGAAATGTTCATTTACCAAGTAAAGTGTAGCATACTTGATGTCTAAATAGCGGCCCATAAAGGTTCTCTTTGTTTTAGCAAGAGATAAAATATAAAGCAAAAGGAGAAGCCTGAAAAATTCTGAACTCAACATTCACAATGATTTACATGCCAAGCATGAGTGGAACACCTATTGAATGCTCAGAAAATACTTTCCATGCATATAAGACTTCCAGCTAATATAGGGGTGAGATTCAAAAGAAGCTCCTGATGGTTAGACTCATGACTTCTCATTAGAGCCTTCTTTAGTGAATTGTAAGTTCTGTGCTATTGCTAGGAAACTCTTCTAATGTAAAATCATCAAACTAAAACCACACTGAGAAATTCTGTGCAGCAGGACACTTGTGCCCTGGGGTATATGAAGGTATTGTGATACCTTTATTTCTTATGGAATCTTGGACACTAAAATGTACTTCCTGTTTTCTTTAAAAGTCTGTTTCTTGCCTTGAGAGTTATAAAAATGCCAGTGGGATTTATTTCATTTTTCATCACTCTTCTGGGAGGGTTGAAATGAATGAAAAGTATGGGACAGTAAATTTTCATTATATGGATGCATAGTTGGCCTGAAAATACAAGAATACTCACTGATATGGCCAAAATATCTGCGAAGTCCTCAGATGTATCTTGCAGAACCATGTATCAGAGCTGTTTGATAAACTCTATGCAGGAAAAGATTGTTAAAATTATCATAATCATACTGAAAAGTGAGGGGTAAAAAAACTAAACTTACGCACTGTAATGTGGTTTCTTTCACTTATCAGTATAAAGCTTTAGTTGGCTTTCTTTTGCCTCTTGAGGTTCTTATCATTCACTGATAATGAAATTACTAGACTCCATTCCCTGTCTTGATGAAATGACACACATCGGACTTGCTCTCTTTCAATAAACATTTAGAAAATGGGGTAGGATGTATGAAGCAATTGTTTATAGATAGTAAACAGCAGGACTCCACTGTGATCCTTGAGCTAATAAAAACTATTGAAATGAGCACTAAATGTGCCCAGCTTGTCTCTTTCAGGCAAAAACACAGGGACAGAGAGTGAACACAATTTTTTCTGTTGAGGATGATGAGTTTGGAGTCTAAGGAAAGAGGAATCCACCCACAAGTAAAGAAAGTCACTAGAGCTGAAAGCTATGCAGATAAATTGGCACTGAAGTATGCATGGATCCTCTTAAATCTGTGCTTAAATAACACAAAACTAGGTCAAAAGCCCTAAATAAACAAAAGAACAACAAAAACTCCACTTTGTGAAGGGAAAAAACTGGAAGTTGTATGCAGAATAATTTCCAGAACTCACACAGTACTGTACTATATGAGCTAGCTAAATTTCTTCCAGCTAGAGAAGAGTGTGTTCTTTAAACATCCAGATTTAACTCAGAAACTGAAGTTGTAAATGTGTTCTGTGGAATGCATGATTGATATTGTGAAATAGTAAATATTTAAAGGGAAATGGGGTTTAGGAGTAAGTAATGAGGAGAAAGAGAAAAATTGATGATGAAAATAAAGAAAAATCTTGTGTATATAGAGGTGGGGGTGGTAGGGTGGGTAGCAGAAGGGGAAAAATGAGAATTAAGTATGTCACATACTGGTACAAATTCTCAGTGTTGTGCATAATTGTGATGTGTAAATATAATGTACCAGTAAATTAAATGCTTTAAAAAGAGAGACTGAAGAGACACAGTAGTAGCAAAGCTGAGCTAGTTCTAATACAAAACTAACAACCCTATAACAAGCCTTGAAAAGATGAAGCTTACATATAAGTAACTCAGTCACTTGCCAAATGAAATTTAATATCAGAGAAAAACAAAACACACAGACTTTCAGCACTGTGACATTACAATGCCCACCACTGAAAGTCACTGGAAATGTGGAAAAGCATGGACAATAAGAATTAGCTACAGAACCAGATGTAATGGAAAATTAATTAAAAGCCATTTAAAATGACTATTAGAAGAATTTAACAAGGGCCAGGGATGTAGTTCAGTGGCGCTGCACCTGTTTCACAAGTGCAGTATATAGAAATGTATGCAACATCTGGAGCTGAAACTTTTAATAATATATCAGGCGTGGAAGAGAGAAAGATGAGTTGTCTTAAGATAGTGGTTCTCTGTTGGGGACAGGAATAGCGGAAGACATTGCTGGCTGTTGTGAGCTGGGCGAGGATGCGCCTGACATCGAGAGAGGAGAGAGCAAGGTGCAGTGCTACCAAACATCCTGCTGCGCACGGACCCCACAGCGCGGAATCGGCGCCACTGCGGCTGAGGAACTCCCGACGCACAGGGATGCACAACTCCTGAAACTAAACAAAACAGGTTGCTTTCAACCAGGATGTTCAAGAGCTGAGCTTCAGCGACCCAGGGCACAATATCCAGGGTCTAAGCCACAAATATCTGGAGTGCTAGGTAGAAAACAAGGAGACTTTGTAAGCAAATCAGGCCAAGAAGAATGGAGATGTAGTAACTGTACATTTTATAAGTTTGGTGAAATTATAAATTCAAGGATGAAATTCAGTGAATTGGAACCAAGGTACGCTTAAAGAAAAACACACCAGACAGATGTACACCCTTGTTCATAGCAGCTCAGTTCGTGATAGCACAATCTTGGAAACAACCCAAATGCCCATCAACTGGAGAGTGGATAAAGAAGATGTGGTTTTTTAATAAAATGGAGTATTATTCTGCCATAAAGCATGACAAGATTGATTCATTTATGTGCAAATGGGTACACCTGGAGGTCATGCTAATGAGTGAAATCAATAGATCACAGATAGGCAAATACCGGATCTTCTCTTTGATAAGAGCACCTGTAGATGCAAATGAGCTCTAGAAAGTATGACAGTCTTTGTAGAATGGGAAATTTCCAAAGGAAATTTGGTGTGGGGATGTAATGAAGGGAAGGAATAAATATGATTCTGAAAGAAAATAAAAGAGCATGTATATAGGGGGTGGGGATATGGGTAAAAATGAGAATTAACTTGTGTCGTATATTGGTACAAATTCCCTGGTTATGTGTGATTGTGAGATGTATATAAATTGTACCAATAGAGAATTCAATTAAAAAAAAAAGAAAAGAAAAACACACCAAGTTTTGTCATATCCAAGTTATTTAAAAACAGGAACAAAGAAAAAATAACAGAAGTAAAGAAACAAAACCAGTTATATGCAAGTTAATAACGACAAGAGTGATTATTGCTGGAAGAAGCCATACCACAACTTTAAAGTGCTGTGGGATAAAGAAAATTAATAGGCTAGAACTCTAGAATGAGAGGAAAATGTTCTTAAAAACTGAGGACAAATGGGGAAATTTCCCCATTAAGGAAAATGGAGGGATTGTCACCTGGAAATCTGTAATTTAAGAAGTAGAGGCAAGCCTGGTGTTGCATCCCTGTAATATGAACATTCAGAGAGACCGAAGCAGGAAGATCTCAGACTGAAGCCTAGCCTGGGGAAATCAACAACTTGGGAAAATTCTGTTTCAAATAAATAATTTAGGAGGAAAATAAAAATAGTTGATAAGAAATAGGGAAATGGACTTTGTGGGATTGGGAAAGAAATCTTGGGGGGAGGGGGAGATGTGAAAAGAAAGGAGACAAGATTGTCATTTGAGATATGAATATGAAATAATTCCCCAGAATGAATGTACATATTACATATAGTAATAAAGAGGGAAGAAAAAGTGAAAAAAATCAATTAATTTTTAAAATCAATTTTTAAAAATAGTTGGGGATAAAGCTCAATGTAACAGCCCTGAGTTGATTCAGTGCAGTGATAATAATTAACAATTATAATTAATAATAATAAAAAGTGAAAACTAAAGGAACTTCTTTAAGCTAAGAAAAGACACTAGATGGAAACATAGATCAAGACAGAGAAAAACAAGTATCAGAAAAGGGAAATGTGTACACAGATGTGTAAAACATCTGCACTTCCTTTTTGAGTTTTCTCTGAAAGGTTAGGGCTATTTAAAAGAAAATAATAATGCATTGGAGATTTATAACATACGTATAAGGTGGCACAGGACAACAATGCTACAAAGGAGTGGTGAAACAGAAGTAAAAGTTTGTGACAGAGTAGGTATAAAATATATGAAACTAGCTGGGTGTGGTGGCTCATACCTGTAATCCCAGCACTCGGGAGGTAGAGGCAGGAAGATTGCGAGTTCAAGGCTTCCTTGAGATAGATAGTGAGCTCAGGGCCAGCCTGACCTACAAAGCAAGACCCTGGCAAACACACACATGCGCGCACACACACACACACACACACACAAATAATATATTTAACTATATATATGAAGGTCAACTGTGGTAAATGACACATGTATATTAGAAACCTAAGAATACCCACTTCAGACAAAAAAAGGAGACAACGCTAATCATTTAACAGTGGGAGTAAAGTGTATAGTAACAAATAGTTAACAATCAGTAAAGAGAAAGGAAAATGAGAGTGGGTCAAGTAATAGGTGAAAAACATAGGAAAACAAATGACAGGAGGTGTTGGGAACAATTCTATTTGGGAGAAATAATTGCACCAATCAAGACTGACCTGGCTGAGCTTTCCTGCTGCATTTACCTTACAATATAGCCTTGAAACACACGAAGTAAAAAAAAAGTGGAGTAACTGAAAAGAGTATAGAAACATAAACCATTCATTTTGGAGATGTTGGCAGTCTTTTTAAAAATATTTGACAGTAAGTCTGAGAATACCTGGGACTTCTACAACACTATCAACCTGAATGACCAAAGTGACATTTATAGAACATTTTTCCCAACAGCAGTAAGTAGTGTTAATACATTCTTTTGAAGTGACTAAGCAAAACTCAACAAGATAGATCATAATTTGGGTCATAAAATTACAATAATTAAAATCAGTAAAAGAATGATTAATGATTTAATTTAATTGAACTAGAAATTAATGACAGCAATGAATTTAGACAAATCTTGAATCATGACAATTCAGGAGCATATCCTAAGATTACTCCTAGATCAGAGAAGACATCACAAGAAAAAAAAGAAAATATTGTCGTTAAGTGGAAATAAGAATACAATACATCAAAATTCTCAATTCTAACTTATTTTTAGAGACAGTGAAAAGGCATTAGATGTTTATCTTAGAAAATGATAGCTTTGATAATTATCTAAACTTCCATAATAAAAAATTTAAAATAGAAAAGAAAATAGAATTTAATTTGGGCAGAAAGAAGGAAATGATAAAAATGGAAACAAATTTGAAGTAAATTTAGAGTAGAAAAATCACAGTGAAGATAAGTTGAAGCAAAACTTGTTCTGTGAAAGAGTATGAGTGAGCAAGGAAGAGAAGAGGGAAGTAATCAATATCAGAATGTTAAAGGTAGATTTACTATATAATGAACAAACACGGGAATGATAATAAGCAGGTATTAGGAAGATCTACGTGCTGATAAAACTGAAAACTCAGGCAAAATGAGAAAATTGTAAGAGACAAACTACCAAAACTTGCTCAAAACTGAAAAAATATACCATGAGTTGGTCTATATCAGTAATAGTTATAACCATAATTGTAAATAAATGAATTCATATTTTAAACCAACCAAGAAAATTCAGGATCACTGGCAAGTTCTATCATTTAAAAAAATTGGTGAATCAATATTTATTATCTTTTTATGTTTAAAATAAAATATCATATTATAAATGTTAAATATTTATAAATATATAAATACTAAGTACTTATATTTAGTATATTTTAAAAATATAATATAGCAAGAAAATAATCAATGTAATTCATCATGTCAATACACTGAAAAATAAAAACTATCTGTTCATTTCATTAAAAGTCAAAAATGCATTTGTCCAGATTAAACATTTTTCTTGGTTAAAAATGAATTCTCAGGGCCAGAGATTTAGCTAGTGGTTCCGTTGCCTGCCTTGCAAGGGCAAGGTCCTGAGTTCGATCCCGGTAACTACATACAACAATGCTGGGCGTGGTGACTCACACCCACCAGCAATCAATACCACACCCCACAGGGCTGGGCATGGTGGCTCACGCCTATAATCCCAGCACTCGAGAGGCAGAGACAGGAGGATTGCTGAGTTCCAGTCTTGCCTGGGCTACATAGTGAGCTCAGGGCCAGCCTGAACTACAAAGCGAGACCCTGTCTCAAAAAAAAAAAAAAATCTCAGATAACTAAGAATTAAAAGGAATTTCTTCAACTTAATACATGGCAACTTTGGAAAAACTATAGCTAAATCATATTTAATGTTGAAAGTTGACTGTTTTACTTCTAAATGTGAAAATAAGACAGCACAGGTAAAGCATCTTTAATCCAAAAGGCTAAAAGAACTTTCAGACAATGACATGATAGTGTAAATGGAAATTTACACATCCGACCTTTTAAGACAGGAGACAGTGAACACAGACACACAAGAAAAGTATTGTAGAACGTTACCTTGAGGTTGTGCTCTAAGGGAAATGTGAAGCATGCATCAAGACACTCCTTGTGTATGTCCACACATCGCAAAATCCAAAATCTGAAATAGATCCAGGCACAAGCATGTAATCTTGTATTTTGTATTTTTATGTAATATTGTCCTTGGGGCTATAACTAATGTAACACATCAACAAACACAAATAAAATGTCTAAAGATTGATTACAATTGGAGAACTAAAATAATTGCCCAAGGAAAAAAATTGTGCACAAAGAAATTGCATAGGCTCTACAATAATTTCTTAAGCCTAATAAGTGAGTTTAGCAAGGTCTCAAGTATAAGATCAACATTCACAAATAAAATGTATTTCCAGAAATCAGGAATGAAAAATTGAAAATTTAAGTTCTATATGTGATAGTACCAAAACCTAAAAGATCCATAGATTTCCTAAATCTATGTGCCAGAAAACACCAAATTAAGTGTAGTATCTATACTCTGATATCACGGATGATAAGAACAAAATAGCCAAATGAATAAAAGAATGCATCATACTTAATTAACCACTAATGTTCTATTAATACAAAATCCCTAAATCTAAATTATTTTAATAGAAATTGTCAATCTAATTTAAACTTTATATAGAATTACATAGGACCTCAAGTATACAAAACAATTTTGAGATGAAAGCTCCAGATTGCAATGTATACAGTATTAGACTTTGAGACTTTCTCAAATGCTGAATGAATCAAAATAATAAAATAGGACATATGAACAGACATGTATTTGAATAAAACTCTGGCATAAGAATAGACTATTCCAAAAAAGTTCAAAAACAAACCCACACTCATGTCAACCAATCTTTTAAAAGATTGCATGTATTTCAGTAGAAAAAAAAAAAAGACTGTTTTTCAACAAATGATGCTGGAATTTGAAAAATAATCACAATAATCAACCTGTACTCTTAACTTCATATCTTACAGATATTGCTCTTAAATATACCAGCAAACTACCTAAACATAAATGCTAAACATTTAGGAAAAAAATATTAATGAAAAATCTTTTCAACACCGGGTAGACAAACATTTCTTGGAAAGGCCCTAAAAATGAAGTAAAAAAGAAGGTAAAGGAGCATATTTGAGCCCATCAATTAAAAAACTTTCTTAAAAGATATCAGTTGAAAAGTGAACAAGAAAATCACAAACTAAGAGGTAATGTTACCAGTGTATGAATGAATATAAAAGATCTCTATGTCTAAAATACAAAGATCTTTTAAAATGAAGAAAACACCCTCAACCAAAATATAGCAAAATGGTTACTGACACTTCACTCTCTGAAAAAAAAGGATATATATAAATGGATATCAAGCATGTGAAAAGATTATCTCATTAATCATCAGATAAATGTAAGACCAAATCATAATGAGATACCACTCTCTATCCACTAGAATGTTCACATTTTAAAAGAAAGAACACCAAACGTTGATCAGGATCTGGAAGAATAGCAATTAACATTCATCCCCGGGGTGGGGGGCTGTTAAAAAGAAAAAAATGAGAATTAGTCACTTGGGAAAACTGATGGTTTCTTATAAACTTAACGGTAAACATTCCAAGAAAAATCAGCAAGAAAGTATAACAATATTGATAGAAGTTTTATTTTTAATAGTCCACAGTGGAAACAACCCCAGAACTCATCAAGAGGAGAAGAGTTTAAAATGTGTCATGCACACCTGTAATCCTGGCACTCTGGAAGGCTGAGGCAGAAGAAACCGAGTTCCAACCAGCCTGGGAAGTTTAGCACCTTAGTCAGACCCTCGCTCAAAATAAAAAGCTAAAATGATGTCTGGGGATGTATCTCAGCACAAAGTCCCTGAGTTTAATCTCCAGTATCAGGAATAAGAAAAGTGTATGAATACATAAGTATGTGGCAGAATCTCAAGAATATTACGCTGAATAAAGAAAAGGCAGATTCTACGGAGTACATTTTCTGCAGGATTTAACTCCTGTAACATGTGAAACAGAAAACCACACTCTATCATTGCAGAAAGGAGTCAGGATGCAGTGTGGCCCCAGGGCAGGGGAACGGCAGCACTGATGCTCAGCAGCAGGATCAGCCAGGTCACAGAAGGAGGGGCACACCGTCTGTAGAAAGTCTAAGACAGGAATAAAACAAACCAGTCCCCAAAAGTTGATTTTTAAAAACACTATATGTGGCAAGTCCAAACAACCTCAGTGAACTGGGGATGCGGTTCAATGTTGTGTCGTGGAGCTGCACACGGGAGGGTGAGGCACAGAGTCACACCCCACACCAGACTCCGGGGAGGTTTCTGGAAGCTTCCATTTAATGAATGCAGTATAAGGCGTTATATAGCACAAGCGGTGGGAGGGGTTTGTGGTGGTTATTGGCGATTGAACTATAGTTATCAGAGGAGGGGCCCAATGTTGGGAAGGACTAGGCAATCTCCCGCAGTGGTGTGCCTCTTAGCTTAATGCTTGCTTTGGTCTCAACTTAGTCTACCGAGGGCCAAGAGCTCTCTCAGGACCTAGGAGACTGGCATGCAGTGCAGATGGCTCAGCCAGGCCTGGATTTTGCCATCAGTTCCATGGTAGAATATGCACCTAACACACACAAGGGCCTAGGTTTGATCTCCAGAAAAAGAAACAACCAATGATAGACTCTTCCTCAACATCAAGCTTCCTTCTCAGTATCCTCTTGTATGTTAGAAAGCCAATGAGTGATGGAAATATTCTATAGTTTATTTGGGACATAAATGGGTACAGTTGACACATTTTTTAGTTTATTTTTAATCTTTATTGGTGTATTGTATAAACACATCATGATCATGCTTAATATTGGGAATTTGCACCAGTATATAACACGATTTAATTCTCATTTTTTCCCATTTCCCCTACCCACCCCACAACTCCCCACTGGTGCCCTAAATACATGTTTTGCTTCCCTTTTTTAATTACCACCATATTTTTTTATACCTCATTACTCACCCCTCTACCACATTTCCTTTTGAATATTTCCTATTTCACAATATCCATCATACATTCTAGAACTCATTGACATCTTCAGTTTCTCACAGCAAGGAACAGATATGATATTTACATAACTGTTACCTATTTATTTCACTTATGAGTATGTCCTGCATGTACATCCATTTGAGTATAAATGACTCAAACTTATCATTCTGTAAGGCAGAGTAATATTCCATTTTATAGAAAAACCATAAGCTCATATGACTCCCAGAGACAATACATTTACATTTTTTTTTATTTTTGAGACAGGGTCTTGCTTTGTAGTTCAGGCTCACTCTGAGCTCACTATGGAGCCCAGGCAAGCCTCGAACTCAGCAATCCTCCTGCCTCTGCCTCCCAAGTGCTGGGATTACAGGAGTGAGCCACCATGCCAAGCCATTTAAAATTTTTTAATGAGTAACTCTTTTAAGTAGTGTACTGTTCCAGGACTAATGAAGCATGCAAAGATGAATAAAATATGTTCATAGTTTTGAGGAAGTCACTTTTTATTGGAAAATGGATAATTATCAGAGACTGAGCAGTTGAAGCTAAATTTTTGATGCAGGCTTCTGAAAATGAAAACAAGTACACACATCACTGCACTGCGGTCTATGACTCACATGAGACTATGAACACATGGAGGACGAGAAAATACTTGTTAGGCATTCAAAGATGTGGAGAGTGGTCTTTGGACAAGACTATAAAGAACAAGTAGAGCCAGGCATGGGGTGCACACCTGGAAGCTGAACTCTGGGAGGGGAGACTGGGGAAGAAGGATCAAAAGTTTAAGCCCTAGTACCACAAAATAGAAAAAGAAATGATGATAGTTTCCATGAATTGCAACAGAATGAAACACGCAAAGGTAGAATAGAATGAGGCATTCTATAAAACCTCTCTAGCACAAGAACTAGCAGAAAGAATCAACAAATGGAATCTCATTCTACTGAAAAGCTTCTGCACAGCCAAAGAAGTCGCTGGTACTTCTAGAAGACAACCAACAACATGGGAAAAAAATCTTTACTAGCTGTGTATCAGACAAAGGGCTATTATCAACAATATATAAAGAACTCAAACAGATCAGCCTCCCCAAGTTTAAAGACCATATTCAAAAATGGGCAACTGAAATGAACAGACACTTCTCAGAGGCAGAAGTCAAAGCAGCCAAGAAACATATGAAGAAATGTTCAACATCACTGGTCATTCGAGAGATGCAAATGAAAACAACACTGAGATTTCATCTCACTCCACAAAGAATGGCCACGATCACAAAATCAACCAATGATAAATGCTGGCGTGGCTGTGGGGAGAAAGGAACCCTTCTCCACTGTTGGTGGGATTGCAGACTTGTGCAACCATTGTGGAGATCTGTGTGGAGATTTCTC